>CAUYRH010100314.1:0-11212 GCA_963574655.1 Perodicticus potto | reverse complement strand
GATAGAGTGCCATGGCATCACAGCTCACAGCAACCTCCAATTCCTGGGCTCAAGCGAGTCTCTTGTCTCCGCCTCCCAAGCTGCTGGGACTACAGGCGCCCGCCACAACGCCCGGCCATTTTTGGTTGCAGCCGTCATTGTTGTTTGGTGGCCTGGGCTGGATTCGAACCCGCCAGCTCAGGTGTACGTGACTGGCGCCTTAGCCACTTGAGCCACAGGCGCCGAGCCAATTTATTTGGTTTTAATGACACCTTTTTCTTAATTTAGCTTCTCCCAGAAGGACTCTGAGATAAGGATTCAAGCACAAGTGGTTTATTTGGGAGGTGGTTCCAGAAAGACCAGTAGTGGCCGTGGGGCGGTGAGAGGGAAGGGAAAGTAGGCAGAATGGGGAGTGTTATCACAAAAGCTACCACTGAGCCAGAGGAGCGCAATTGTATGGGGGAGTTGGGGACTCCAGATTGTGTAAAACATACCTCAAGTTAGCAGACCCCAGGGCAAAGGAGCTGGGATACTTATCCCCTGACTGTCCCTTGTCACTGGCTGAGGCCTTCTTCCAGCACATTATTAACTCTCCAGCACTTCCGGCTTGTCCGGGGCTAGAGCCAAGGTTGTTTCCACAGCCAGGAAAAAACCCTCAGGCAAAGAGCAGGTGTTGGCAGTAAGCAGCCTTCTACCTTTAGAGACAAATGCTGAGAAACTTGGATAGGACACCAGTGCCTGCCACACTCTGCTGCCCCATTCTACTCCTTAACTCTTCCTTTTCATGTGCTTTTGTGGGTTCATCTCATCCCCCTGTTTCTCTCTTAAGTGCTTGGTTTTCTCAAGGCTTCAGTCTTGCCCCACTCCTCTCCTCAACCTACCTGTCCTCTTGGGCAAGCCCGTCTGTTCTCATGGCTTTAATTACCACTTGGGACTTAGTGGCTCCCTATCCTATCCCTGTCTGGGACCTGGATCCCTTGCCCATGTCTGTGGACCTACAGTGATGGCACACACAACTCAACATGTTCCAGGCCTAAGTTATCATCTTTATCCAAAACATGCCCTACCTGTGCATTTTCTCCACAAGCAGTGATACCGTGATACACCCCATCACTCCAGAAACTGGAATCACTTCTTGATTGTTTCTATCTCTTCTTCTTCACATCCAGTTACCAAGTTCTGTGGATGTGGCTTCCAAAGCATTTTTCAGAGTCATCCCTTCTCTATTCCCTCTCCCACTGCCATTGGTCGGGACCCTCATTATCTTCCATGTAAAGTATTTCAGTTGCCTAACTGGCCTCCTCCCTTCCGACCTGATCCCCTTCCTCAGCCTCCCTCCTCAGTCCTCAGA
The DNA here is from genome assembly GCA_963574655.1 of Perodicticus potto. Taxonomy (NCBI): domain Eukaryota; kingdom Metazoa; phylum Chordata; class Mammalia; order Primates; family Lorisidae; genus Perodicticus; species Perodicticus potto. The sequence continues at coordinate 9,882 of CAUYRH010100314.1, read as the reverse complement.
TCCACATCAGTCAGTGTTTGTCTGAACAATTCACTGGACTGAACTGGGCAGTCCAAAGAAAAAAGTTCTATACGAAGTGCCAACCTGAACTTGTCATGTCCTGCTCAAGACCCACTCCGAATTCAAGTGCCTTAGCCCGGTGCTCAAGGCACAAGGTGTTCTTTCTCAAACCTACAATTCTACCCCGGCCATTCCCAGCTGGGCTTGTGGCATGTACTTGCTTTTCTGCAAAGCTGGGCTTCCTCTGATGTTGTGTCCTTTGTGTAGAATCTTTGTGCCCCTCTGCCCCTCTACTTTCACTGCTAACTATAAGACCCAGCTCAGATGTCACCTCTTCTTAGAAGTCTTCCCTGACTGCCCCAGGCTAAATTACACACTCTCACGCTCTTGTATCATTGCAAGCATCAGAAAATCCACTTCAAATGGGCTTAAATAACAATGGAAATTGACTCCTGAATGTGAAAATAGAGGGGTGGGGCTGTGGCTGCAGATAATGCATGATCCAGGGGCTTAATTTCAGGCCAAGACACAAAATTGAGGGTATTTGATACTATTGGTATCATAGGGATTAATATAAGACAGTAAACCATTTTCTACACAATTTTTTTGATGAAATTAGAATAATTTAGTATAATTTTTTATAATACACGTTTACCGATGAGAAGAATGGAATTTAGGGAGATAATGTTTTGTTTAATTGAGGTTCAAAGTTAATGCTCCCTGGCTCGGTGCCCGTAGCACAGTGGTCACAATGCCGGCCATATACACTGAGGCTGGTAGGTTCGAACCCAGCCTGGAGCCAGCTAAACAACAGTGACAACTGCAACAAAATATAGCTGGGCATTGTGGTGGGTGTCTGTAGTCCCAGCTACTTGGGAGGCTGAGGCAGGAGAATCGCTTAAACCCAGGAGTTGAGGTTGCCGTGAGCTGTGACACCATGGCACTCTACCGAGGGCCACCTAGTAAGACTCTGTCTCAAACAAACAAAAACGAAGTTAATGCTCCCCATTATCAAATTAATGACAAATGTTCATGTATAAAAACTATTCTTAACTCACAGGCCATACAAAAACAGGCAGGATTTAGTCTGTACGCCACATTTTGCTGACCCCTGCGTTGAATCAGACCTTTGCAGAGCTAAGGGAAGAAACCATGGAAGCTGGAAAAGGATATGGCAAAGCCCTTTGTGATGCTGCAGAAGATCTGGATCCCACAGGTCAGTGATTTTAACCTGGTGTGGCACGAGAGCATCTTAGGTGTGCTGTGAAAACTTTTGAAGATCATTAATTAAATTATTTTTGAAAGAAGCTCAAAGCACAGAAAGTATATACTTTTTTTAACCTTTTTTTTTTTTTGAGACAGAGTCTCCCTCTGTCACCCTAGGTAGAGTGCTCTGGTGTCATCACAGTTCACAACAAACTTTTGGGCTCAAGTGATCCTCTTGCCTCAGCTTCCCAAGTACCTGGGACTACAGGCATATGCCACCGTGCCCAGCTATATTTCTATTTTTTAGAAGGGACAGGGTCTTGCTGTTGCTCAGGCTAGTCTTGAACTCCCAAGCTCAAGCAATTCTCCTACCTGGGCCTTCCAGAGTGCTAGGATTATAGGCATTAGCCACCGTGCCTGGCCTTTTTACTCTTTTTTGTTGTTGTTGTTCGATCAACATAATTTAAGTGCTCTATGAGATAAAAAAAAAAAAAAGGTTGAAAAACATTGCCATAGGTCTTTGTATGTGATGCTACCTTTGCAATGTGCCACTTGCGGTCAGGTTCGGAGTGGGGGGCATTTTATAAGGTGTTTCTTTATAAGGCAAATTCATGTCCATGTTAATCCTGATAACATCTCTATGAAGTAGGCAAGGCAAGGGTGATCATGCACTCTTCATAGGGGAAAACTGAAGCTCAGAGAGAAGACATGGGCCTCAGAACATGCTTTGTTGAGTAATTGAACAATTCTGGGATCCTCTGGTTGGGGCACAGGCTGGTCTGAACATAACCTGGGAGACTAGGTCTCCAGCTGGCCCTGTGATATCTGACGTCTACAGGGATAGGGCTGGTTTATACAGATGCCTAGGAATCCAGAGCTGCTTCAAGAATCTCTGGGTGTGGGCCTGTCTCCCTTACAATTCTCCATGCAGCACAAGTCATACCAGCAGAATGGCTGGGAAGAAATCTGTCTTCAGACAAGCATGCCCCGGATCACACACAAGGAGTTGAAGCCCTCACCTCACTGCCTCTGGCCTTCAGGCCTGGCCTCATCTGTGTCCCTGATGAGCAGGTCTGTGTCCTTTAGACCAAGCTGTCGACAGTCCTCCTTCAGGGATGTATTGGTTCCCTAGGAGGCCACAACAAAGTATCATACACTGGGGAGCTTAAAAGAGCAGAAATTTATTGTATCTCAGTTTTGGAGGGTAAAAGTCCTAAATCAAGGTTCCTTCTGAGACCTGTATGGGAGGATCTCTCCTTGCCTCCTGCTAGCCTCTGATAGCCCAGGTGTTCTCCCGCTGCAGATGAATCACACCAACGTCTGCCTCATGTTCGCACGGTGTTCTCTGTATCTTCACATGGACACCAGTCACATTGCATAAGGGTCACCCGGCTCCAGTGTGAACTCACCTTTACTAATTACATCTGCAATGGTCCTATTTCCAAATAAAATCATTTTGAGGTGCAGGGATTAGGAGTTTGACATTTTTGCTTTAGAGACAGAGCACAATTCAACTCTCACCATGATTTATGGCCATAAAATCTCACATGCACAGACTGTGCTCCCATAGTGACATACAGCTATACACACAAGTTCCCACTGTCACAAGATTATGCATATCCATATATACTACCAGGATCACACACACTCACATGTGGCCACACTGCCACACACATGCTCCCTCGGTCTCCTAGTCTTACAAACACACCTTCACACGCTCTCCTGCCCCAACCCCACTCCCAGAGGCCACCGTGCCGAGGTCATGCTCAGAGACCCGGCACATTTGCAGCCTCGCACTTGGCTCCTGCCTCTCTCATCCCCTCCCACCCACACAGTCTCTCCCCTTCTGACTCCTCCACCCAGCTCACCAGCCCCGCCCCCAAGCCTCCTGGCAAGGAAGGGGCAGACTGGCTCTGTCTTACGCTGGTGGGGCACCAAGTGGCTCTTCCTTGCTCTCTGGAATCCCGTCCCCACAAGCCTTCCTCCCACACAGTTCCCGCTCCGAGAGGGGCAGACAGACAGACACAGCACTCTCACACTTGCACACGCGCCCCTCGGAAGCCCCATAGCAGCAGTCTGTTCCTCATTATGGGCCAATGCGCCTGTTTACTCACCCAGCTGGAGATGGTTAGAGAGTGATAAATAATGAAAGAGAAAACAGGCTTTTCCCCTCTGTGGCTTCTATTTATGTAACATGTGTCACTGCGCATTCACAGACTTTGTTTCGGAGCTGGTTGCAGGAAATAGTTTATTTTTTCCGGATGGTGGCTTAGGGGGTGGGGTGGGGGCCCAGGTTTGGGTTTCTGGTCTCACGCCCATGGGAGTTTTGGGATCTGGCTCCCAGAGTCCTCCTCCCCTGGTGCTTCCTCTTCCCGCCTCATAGGACACCCCCAGGCAGACATCATGGCTTGAGGTTGCTTCGGATGGGGCTCCCTCATTCTACCACTTTGGAAGGAGCTAGGGTGGTTGGGGCCCCCTTCCCAGCTGCCTCTGAAACCTCCCCAACAGATGGGCTTGTTTTAAGAGCCAGACAGCTTGAGGCTAGGACTCCCTGAGAGGAGGCAAGTGGTCCAGGGGCTTCCTAGGTAGCCTGCACCTGTTACAGGGAAGGATGCAAAAGCATTAATTCCATAAAACAAGAATAAAAAGATACATACTTCATGTTCACTTAGCACTTTTATATCTGTGGTCTCTCTCAGGCCTCACAACTTTTAATTGCTGCTTCCCAGGTGAGGTCACTGGGGAACAGTCTGCCATGGTCTGCCCAACTGGTGGAGAAGGGTACCTCTCTTGGTAAAGTTCTGGTCAATCCCACTCATGCTAAGGTGGGTAGAAATGGTTATAAGGGTGCAGGGGTTGGAATATGGGAGAGGATGAGCCATCAGAGACCTGAAATCTGTCCTTCTCCCCATTTTTCTTCCAACACTAAGGTAAGCCTGCGTTAGGTGATAAGCCAGGGAAGGAAGAAGCAGCAGAAGGCAAATTTCCCCCACCTAAGCCTGTTTCTTTGCATGCCAGGGTAGGGAGGTGGTGCCTTCTTTTGCCATGGAGCCCTAGTGGTATTCTAGGCCACCTGCTGGGGGACACAGAGGTACTGACCCTGAGGAATGCAGAGCCCAATGTGGAAGATGGACCGTGACACCTGTCACAGCAACCTCAAACTCTTGGGCTAAAGTGATCCTCCTGTCTCAGTCTCCTGAGTAGCTGGGACTACAGGCACTTGCCACAATGCCCGGTTATTTTTTAGAGATGGCATCTCATTCTTGCTCAGGCTGGTCTTGAACTCCTGAGCTCAAGCAATCCACCTGCCTTGGCCTTCTAGAGAGATAGAATTACGGTTGTGCTAGGATTACAGGTGTGAGCCACTGCACCTGGCCTTGGTTTGACTTTTTGACATTCATACCAATGTCTGGAACCTATAACACCATCAATATTCTATCTTATTACTAAGTGATGCTCATACAGACACACCCACCTCATTGTGAGTCAAAAGTTTTTGCATCAACTGGGATATTTTGCACACCTCAGAATGTCATGTGCCAGGCACTGTTTTCAGACCTTTCCATGTATTGCTTTATTTTTACCACACCACAACACCGACAGGTGGTATTATTCCCATTTCACTGACCAGGACACTGAGGTTAAGAGATGTCTAGTTTAGTGACTTGCCTAAAGCTACCCAGCTGGGTCAATCCTGGTAAGAGGAAGAGCCAGTGCTCTCTTTACTATTCTGGGGAGAAATCCTATTGAGGGGGTAGAAGGATGGAGCCTAGATTCTGATTTGTAGCTCTCTCTTCAGTTCTCCCTCCCCCCATGTGGATTGGAGAAGTGGGGAGACAACTTCTCTGACTCCCACCCACCCCCTCTGACTTTGGGACCCTACAGACTCTCATGAAGCCCACCTAGCTCACACTCCTGAACTCTCTCCCAGGAAGCTGAACACCCAGGGTGTCAGGCATTCCCTTCCAATTCAGTCCCTGGAGCACTTGTGGCTCTGAGGGGTCCCAGAAAAGAGGGGCCATGTGGGGGGGGGGGCACTTATGAGTACCCTCCCTGGATTCCCAGGAGCCTCTGGCATCCATGTCCCCTTGGCAGGATGGGTGTGTCACAAGCTAGAGGGTGGGAGTGTGTGGAGACAACAGAGCTGGCCAGACCTGCTGCCTTGACCAGTTGTTCAGGCTGTGGGCTGAGCCTCATTTTAAACACAGGGACACACAGCAGCTTCACGGGGCCCTGCCCAGACCCCTACCCAGACACTGGCTTGCACACACACCTGCTCTCATGCGACTCCCTTGCACACAGAGTCCCATTCATGAAAACCCAGACAAAGCTTTAGACTCTTAGGTCCCTATGGACAGTGACATGAATAGTAAAAATCATTCTAAACCCCAGGTGCTCTGCACATATTGTGTCTAAACTTCACATTGATCCTGCAGAGGAACTTTTATTATTTCCCTTCTCACCAACCTTACAGATGAGAAAAATGGGGCTCAGAAGCCAAGTGCCTGGCCTGAGGCCACACTGCCATTCCATGAGGGATCAGGATCCTTCTCATGCCGAGCTTACTGGGTCCCTGTCACCAGGCTGCCTTTCCTGTGTCTCTTCTAGCACCCAGCAGGTGTTCAGGAAGTCTGCTGATGAATGTGTATATACTCGCGTGGGCCCCAGCTGCCCCTTTCTCCAAACCCATCGACAGCAGTGATGTCCCTGCAGGCTTGCTCAGAAACTCACAGACCCCCTCAGCTTCCTTCACAGCTAGAAGTGGCACCTGCCCAAGTTTCCTGGTCTCTGGCCTCAGTTTCCCCTCTGTCTTTCAGGCCACACACCTGAACACACCCCTCCCTGCTTTGAGCAGACAGAACTGACAGCACTGGCTGGGCTCCTGCCCCAGGCCTGACCCTCACCGTAGAAGCCTCTGGGGCCCAGCCACCTCCATCCTCCTCTCTTTCTCTGAAACGTCAGGCCTGGCACTGCCCCCCTCAACCCCCTCTCCCTGTGGCCTCCTGGGAGCCCAGGCTTTGCTTGAGGGCAGCGAGTGAAGCCGGCTGTAACAGAGAAACCTCAGGCTCCTCTTTAGAAGTCCCCGGAGGAGGCAGATCTGAGGAAAGGCTGCCGAGAAGGCGCCTGCAGCAATGTCAGCTTGAGAACAACCGGGCTGACAGGATGCTGAGCGGGGATTAAGGTCGGGATCAGGGAAGCCGGGGAAATGAAGGCAAGTTCCCCGCTCCCCTTGCTGCCACCGCTGCCGCCGCTGCTGGGCTTGTCTTCTTGTTTGTTCTCGCTCTGGGAAAGTGGGTGGAGAGGGAGGTGTGCAGGGGTGAGGCAGAGAGGTGGGGGGAAGGGAGGTGGAGAAGGGCAGGCAGGTGAAGGGAAGTGAGAGGAGAGGAAGCCAGGCCTCCTCTGAGTCTCCGGGCTCAGCCAGGGGCGGGGCAGAGGCACCGAAGGCCCTGACCTCGGACCTGTCAGCCAGTCTGCCGGCCAGTGGGGAAGCCACCACTCCGCCCCAACTTTCCTCCACGTCCTGAGTGTGGGTGGTGGGACTAGTGAGGACAGAATGGACCTCACCCTGAGAGGTTCCCAGGCCAACCAAGCAGATGCAGCACACTTCTGGAAAGGGGACCAGCCTGTTTCCACCTGTCCACAAAAGTAAGCTTCACTGTTCTAGGGAAAGATTATCACCCAACCTGCCTGGTCATCGAAATGTCACAAGAGCCCAGCCAAATGGTTGACTGATTTCCAGGTCGTCCAGCATGCCCAACTTCTAGAGAAACCTTGAACCCTTGCGTTGTCACTGGTGCATGGCTATGAATGTGGTTTCTAGGACTGCATGGGCTTGAATTTTGGCCTTGCCACTACTTTGCTATGTGACCTCGGGCAAGTTGGCGAGCTTCTCTATGCCTCAGTGGGATATAATCCTAGCACCTCCTCATAAGGTTGTGAAGAGGATGAGGGGAGTGAACACATGCAGGGGGCTTGGTATAGGGCCTGCCTCAGCAGACGGAGGATGTGTGCCATAGGGCAGCTTTATTTATTACGGGGCGGAGTGAAGGAATCATAGCGACAACTTGAAATGAAAGCTTCCTGGAGGAAGAGGTGTGGGAATCTGATTTGGAGGCTGAGACTAGGCAAGGGTGGAAGTATGAATCAGGGATGAGGAACAGACAGCCCACTTGTTAGGTGAGTGATTTAAGGATGTGTCTGGTGAGAGGCAGAAGGGGTGCATTTCCTGGAGGGCCCACTCCCGGCTGGTCTTTCTCAAAAGCCCCCTCTGTAATCAAGGGTAACATGACTTTTCTCTCCCAGCCCTGCCAAGGGTAGGCCAAGGGTGCAAAGACCATGAGAAGATGCTGTTTTTCATGGCGACCTTCCCAGAATGGAGCTTATTCCAGCAATCTTATTGATTCAGAGAGACTCCAGTTGTACCTGAGTTCTCTGGAGTCGGTGAGAGAAGACGCAGGGGTAGAGAGTACAAAACCGGAGGCAGATGGTTCCTGGGGTTGGATTCTAGTTTTACTGCTGACCAGCTGTGTGAGCTGGAGCAAGTCAACTAGCCTCTCTGAGCCTCAGTTGCCAGGTCTCGGACATGAGATAATAATATCTATCTTGGAGTTTTGACAATGAATACCTACTCAGTAAATACCCACTGTTGATCTTTGCCTTGGCTTAGAGTTAATTGAGGTGCAGCCAGGTACTGGGGTCCTAATGAGGAAGACCCTTTCTTGGCCCTCTAGGAGCTGGTAGCTCACATTCAAGTCCAAATATGAGGCTGAAGGTAATGATGCTACCTTAAAAGGCTCACCCAGGAGTTAAGGTTGGGGGAGTTCTTGCCTCTAGGTCTCATGCTGTACAGCCTGCTCACCTGGCCCACCCTGCAGCCTCTCCTGGGAAGTATCGGCCCCTTGCCTCATCTCTGGACACCTCGGCCAGCGGGTTGGGGGGTGGGGAGAAGGTCTGGGTGGGAGTGAGAGCCTGGGGTGGGGTCCTAACAATTGGGAAAAGGGCCTGCCAAGTCTGATTTCTTGGGAAAAGCCCTAAGCAAGCAAGGGGGTCCAGTCTCTGCAGAAGTGTGTGGGGAGCACCTTGCTGGGAAATTTATCCCTAGGGGTCTGGTTCTAGAGAAGCTAATTTTTAAAAATGCCTTTTCTCTTTTTCTGTTAATAGAAGTCATATAAGTTTATTATAAAAAATTTGGAAAACACAGAATATCACAAAAAGGGAAGTAAAGTTCAGCCATAATCTCACCACCCAGAAATAACCCCGGTAAGACTTTATCTCCTAGTGTTTTTAAAGTTCACTCACATACACACCCACACACACTCATATACACATCCACATTCATACACACATTCACAAATATTCATCCCCATACATCACACACTCAGACATTTACATATACACATGTAACTTCTTATTACAGCCTGACACATTTAATGTACACATGTCTTAAACAATTTAGAAACAGGATCATGGAATCATGAACATGTCACCACTTTGCAAATGGATTTTTTCATTAAACAAAATATTGAAACTCTTTCTCCCAGGTCATTGGATATTCTTCAGCAGAATTTAAAACGACTGCACAGTGCTCCATATCTTGGGTATATTACAAGGCATATCATTTTGTCAGTCCTCACTTGTTGGTTGGTTATCCATATCCTAGATTTTTGCTCTTAGAAGCAACACTGTGACAAACATCCTTGTAGAGAAACCTTTGAGGGAGTAGCTAAATTTGCAATTCTTTTTCTTTATGTCTCTCTACACCCAGTTCCGATTTTGAAACTTTCTAGGCAGGGTCTGCCTAGAAAGGGGTCTGTGTGATATGTTTTTCTGACCCCAGAGCCTACCTAGCTTGGTTCCTAGTTCACTACAGGCATCCAGTAATTACTGAATTGAATTGCATATCTGGAGCTCGTGCTCCATGCTGAGGAACCGAGATGGTGGAGCTGCTGCTGAACGAGCCCATCTTCCCTGCTACAACACTCAGGGCTCCTCAGTGCCCCTAAGCTGGGCCCGCCAACTTCTAGGAAAAACCATTTCCAAGACCAGAACCGCTGACCATCCCAGGGGCTCACTGAACTGCCACGCCTTTACCTCTTATCTTCCCAGGAGAACCAACCTTGTCCCCCCCTGCCAGGACCCTCCTTTACCCTCTTCTCTGACTCCTTTGTTGTGTCTTCCAGCTGAAGGCCCAGCCCGCAGAGCCCTTTCACCTGCCCATGACTGTGGGAGCAATGTGGGGCAGCTCTTGGCTCCCCAGTCAGCAGCCCCCTCCGTGGCCCCCACTTCAGTCAGCACAGTCCACTTGGGCCCTGGGAAGCACACCTCACCTCTGCCCCTGCTCTGCCTGCCACCTCCCATGGGTCCAGGAGCCTTTGTTTCTTCCTGGGGAGGGGCAGGCTTTAGGCAAATGCTGACATTATTTTTTTTTTTTTGAGACAGAGCCTCAAGCTGTCACCCTGGAGAGAGTGCCGTGGCATCACAGCTCACAGCAACCTCCAATTCCTGGGCTCAAGCAAGTCCCCTGCCTCTGCCTCTCAAGTAGCCGCCCGCCACAACACCTGGCCATTTTTTGGTTGCAGCCGTCATTGTTGTTTGGCGAGCCCGGGCTGGATTCGAACCCGCCAGCTCAGGTATACGTGGCTGGCGCCTTAGCCCGTTGAGCCACAGGCGCCGAGC
>CAUYRH010100311.1:0-10820 GCA_963574655.1 Perodicticus potto | reverse complement strand
ACAGTCTCACTTTATCACCCTCGGTAGAGTGCCGTGGCGTCACACAGCTCACAGCAACCTCCAACTCCTGGGTTTAGGCGATTCTCTTGCCTCAGCCTCCCGAGTAGCTGGGACTACAGGCGCCCGCCACAACGCCCAGCTATTTTTCTGTTTTGCAATTCTGCCGAGGCCGGGTTTGAACCCGCCACCTTCGTTATATGGGGCCGGCACCCTACTCGATGAGCCACAGGCGCCACCCAAGGAAAACTTTTTTGTATTTGATGAAAACTATACACCCACAAATCCAGAAAAATCCAAAAGACCCAAAGCACTAAAATCCAGTAACAAAACTTTGAAATCATACTTGGAAACAAAAAGATATAGTCTATTCCAGAGCGATAGCATGTGTGGTCCACTGTTCTCTGTAAAAAATTGTTTGTGTTGGTGTCTGGAACCACCCAGAGGAAAAGAGGTGATAGAGCTTGAGGGTGCAGTGGAAAGAGCTCCAGGGAGCCAGAGTTCAATTCCAATTCTATGCCTCAGTTAGCACTTGAGGATTGTTAAGAGGGTTAGAGTAATCAGAGATTTTCAAACTTTTTTTTAGCCACAGATCTATCCAAAGTGCAAAGTCTAATATATAACAAAGCCACCAGGCATAGTGGCTCACACCTGTAATTCCAGCACTTTGGGAAGCTGAGGCAGGAGGAGTATTTGGGGCCAACAGCTTGAGACCAGCCCAGGCAACACAGCAAGACCCCATCACTACAAAAAATAATTAAAAATGAGCCAGCCTCCTCAGCAAAATGAGCCAAGCATGGGGGCATCTGCCTGTGGTACCAGCTACTGGGGAGGCTGAAGCAGGAGGATCACTTGAATCCAGGAATTTGAGGCTGCACTGAGCTATGATCATGTCACTGAACTCCAACCTCGGCAACTGAGTGAGACCCTGTCTCTCTCTCTTTTTTTTTTTTTTTTAGAGACAGAATCTTACTTTGTCGCCCTCGGTAGAGTGCTGTGGCGTCACACAGCTCACAGCAACCTCCAACTCCTGGGCTTAGGCGATTCTCTAGCCTCAGCCTCCCGAGTAGGTGGGACCACAGTCACCGCCACAATGCCCGGCTAAGAGACCCTGTCTCTTTAAAAAAGAAAAATGTGTATGTGTGTGCATGTACACATGTGTGTATATATATACACTTACATATATATAAAGTAAAGGCAAAAGAAAGATTAAACAAGCTGGAATGGGTGTGGCAAGTCCTGATCCTTATTGCTTGGCTTCTTCCTCTTCTGCCTTCCCATACCATTGGCTTCTGAGGAACCTGATAGCTTAGAGTAGCACAGTTTGAAAACAAGAGGTTAAGGTAGCGCTTGTGGCTCAAAGGAGTGGGGCGCCGGCCCCATATGCTGGAGGTGGTAGGTTCAAACCTAGCCCCGGCCAAAAACTGCAAAAAAAAAACCAAGAGGCTAATATTCCCATTTTCAAAGAGCTCCTACAAATTCTTAAAAAGGCAAACTGCCTAGAAGAAAAATGGATAAAGGATACAAATAGGTGGTTTATAGATGGGGAACTGCAAATCACCAGCAAGCACATGGAAAAACGTACATGCTCACCAGGATTCAGGAAAGCATAAAACTAAAACGCTTTCACTCAGATTGGAAAAATTTCAAAAGATTAGTCTCATTCAGTGCTGGCTTAGAGGTGGGGAAGAGGCACTTCACATACCGCTGCTGTATCAGTTGCTACAACCTTTTGGGAAAGTTATCTGATGTTTTATGACCATCAAGAAAGCAATCCAATCTGGGAAGGCCAGCTTATAGAAAGAAAAGCACGGCATCTAAAAATATCTGTCAAGGATGTTTATTGAGTCACTTTTTGTAGTGGCAAAAATAACTTGAATGATAGGGAAACAGTTGAATATCTTAGGATTCTTCTAAGATAAAGGTATTCTGCTATTTTGAATGAAATCCCCATAAACTGAGTCAAATGGTGGATTGTAAGATACTGTTACGTGAAAAAAAAGTTGTAAAGCAAATTGTATCATCTGATCTTTGTAAGAAAACCATAAAAAGGCTTGGCGCCTGTGGCTCAACGGGCTAAGGTGTCAGCCACATACACCTGAGTTGGCGGGTTCGAATCCAGCCCGGGCCCACCAAACAACAATGACAGCTGCAACCAAAAAATGGCCGGGCGTTGTGGCGGGCGCCTGTAGTCCCAGCTACTTGGGAGGCAGAGGCAGGAGACTCGTTTGAGCCCAGGAATTGGAGGTTGCTGTGAGCTGTGATGCCACGAAACTCTATCCAGGGTGACAGCTTGAGGCTCTGTCTCAAAAAAAAAAAAAGAAATCCCCTCACTGATGGGGCTTCCAGGCATCACACACTCGGCGGTGTAACTTGTGTCATCAGATAAGTTCCCTAGTAGTTCTTTTTTTCTGGTTTAGCTTAATGTCTCCGCGTTTAGACTCAGTCTTTATTTTCCTTTTTTTCAGCGTAAGAAATTAATATCAAACTTGTATGTCCTCTTTATGTGGAATGGTTTCTTCTCTTGCTCTCTCACACACGCACAATTACTAGTTTCAATATGAAGTAAACATCTAAGTTTCAGTGGAAGGTTTTCAACCTTCCCTGTTGACAGAATCATAAATCATGTTGAAGTTAACTGAATTACCGTAGCATGGAACTGTAGCTGTGACAGTGTTTGTGTAGCCTCAGCTTGTCATCCATGTAGGAGAAGGGGGCGAGCGCCGAGGCTGCAGGTGGGAAGGTGTGGTCCTGTTAATGCGGCTGCCATGTCACCAAGCGCCACCCCATTCCGGCTGCATCTTTTGTGTTGCTGAAACTAGTGACTTAATCATTCACATGTGTGAAATGTTTTCTAAACTTCATATTTTTATAGTAAATTTACATTTGCCATTTCTTCATATAAAATGGTGGCTACCTTTCCCCCCCAATTCGTTTTTCTTCTTCTTCTTCTTTTTTTTTTTTTTTAAGAAACAAAGCCTCACTATGTTGCTCAGGATGGTCTCCAACTCCTGGCCTTAAGGAATTTCAGGCACATCACCACACCCAGCAGAGTTCCTTTTCTTATATGTAAAACTAGTGAGAATCATGAGAGTTGCTGGGTTCCATCATGAATCAGGGGCCTCTGAATGAAAACTTCTGAAAGAACATAAACCATGTGTCCTCTGGGAAATACTTACATGGGGGCGGCAGAGTGGAGTAAAAGTACATGGACTTTGGAGTCAGCCAGGATGGGATTCAAATCTGGACAGGCCATGGGGTCTGTGTCAGATTATCGGGTCACGTGGCCTCTGCTGGTCTTCATTTTTCCATCTGTGCCACACGGGAAAGCTTTAAGGAAGAGGACATGAGATGCGTCTGTAGAGGGCTTGTTAGTTAGTACCGAGTAAGTTTCCATCACCTCTCGGACTCCCCGGCCCGTGTCGCCATCTGCCTTCGTATGGGGCGATGATTCTCACTCTTTCCTTCCTCACTCCCCATGCCCAGTTCTCTCTTTCCACCAGCTCTTGTTGGGGTGGAATATGGAAGAATGTGTTTCCCCTCCCAGGGAGGAGCCAGAGCTGCCCAGGAAAGATGTGGCCTCAGGGAAGCGAGCAGACCCAGTGAGCCCCTCCCAGCCTTCCTGTGTGGCTGGAGACCCTGGACCTCCCCAGTGGAGCGGGCGCCCCTCCCCAGGCCGAGCAGCCCTTCAGCCCTGCCGCAGCCTTCTCTCCGACCTGCCTGTGTTGAGGCTCAGCTGGGCTCGTGCTGACCTACCGGGATAAGCGCCCCTGTTGTTTACAAGTCTGTTGTTCGTAAGGTCAGTTCAGAGAATCACGAGAACTTGTTCTCTGCCCAGCACTGTGCTGGGCCCTAATGAACAAGCTGGACAAGTCCTGCCCGTCAGCCCTGCAGAACAGACAGACATTAAAGGGATGATGACTCCTGCAGGGAGGCTGACGGGAGGGACCTGAAGGTGGAGAGATACTCCAGCACAAATATCTGGAGTGTTTGTGGGGATCTGAATTTACTTACGCCAGGTTGTGTGGGTCCTTCCACTGGCACGCAATATGAATTTTAAAAACTTTGATATCCCCGAGGGATATCCCAGATCTTCCCGAATCCCCAAATTCCTGAGTAGTTTGATAAGAGTAATTGGTTTGTTGCATACTTGGTAACCTGGGCTCTTTCAAGCAAAAGATTCTTACAAGTGAAAAAAAGAAATAACTAAGTTTTTTGACCACTCCTTCACTCCCCCGGGAGAAAATAATGAATTAGTTTATGTGACTGAAACATCCAGGGCCGTGTGGCTTCCGGTGGGGCTGGAGCCAGGTGTGCAACTGCGACCTCCACGAGTCTCTTCCCCTCCCAGCCTCCTCCTCGTTCCTTCTCCACCGCTCTCAGCTCCGCGGTCCTCTTCCTGAGCTTCATTCTGAGGCTTCATCTCCTCAGATTGTGGCACAGATGGTGTGAGCCGCTCCAGGCTTACTCCCCACCAATTTAATAACCCCAAGGGGGGAAAAAGCAGCTTTTGACAGTAGATCTAGCAAAAGGCCTCCTCCTAGATGGTTATGGGTCTAATTATGCTGGTTTGGGTCATTTGCTCACTTTTAAAACATGTTTGAAGGATAATGGGGTGCCTCAATGGTGCAGCCTGGGTTGCGTGTCCCCCCCCGTGGAGCTGGGGGGGCAGGGTTACGCCCACCCTGTCCACACAGAAGGAGAGTTCCCCAAAGAAACATTAGAGCTTTGTTTCCAGAAGACAGGGTGAAAGACTGCTAGGCAGGCAGAAACAGTACAGCAGGGCTGCCCTGAGCACCCGCAGCAGGCGCAGGTGCCCACAAGCTGTGACCTGCAGTTAGTGCTTGCCCAGCATGAGTAAAACCCAGGCCTCAGAAGGTGACCACTGACTCATGCCAGGACCTCCAGGCAGCCCGAAAGCAGTTCAGCTCTTGGTCTCAGTTACCTGGTGTCGCCTCATTGTGTCGTGTGGTCGCGATTACTTTTCATGTATCCTAATTTGTTCCAGAAACAATCCTAAGAATGCTCAATAACCCAGAGTCTAGCATTCTCTTGGGCACACGGTAGATTCTCATTGAATTGATGAGCCTACTACGTGCTAGGTACCTATGTACATTAATTCTAACCCTCAGAAAAGCCTTTTGAATTGGTGCTTTTATACCTAATTCACAGGTAAGGACATACAGGTGTGGCAATGTTAAATATTAGTAACTTTGCCAAGATTAACATAAAAAGCGAAGGATTTTAAACCAAGGATAGTTGAGTTCTAAAAAGCGTAAGAAAAGTATCATTTTCATTTTGTAGGAGAAGAGACTAAGGCAATAGGAGACTGGTGCAGAGCTGGTTGGTGCCCACGCCAGGGGTGAAACTTGGTCCCCTGACTTCAAACTCCAGGCTTCTCACACTCATCCCTCTCCCTGTGGGGAATCTGCCAGACCTGGAATCACTCCGCAAGTCTGCGAAGATACTTCAGATTCAGGAGGGTCATGTTGCTCAGAAATAGGGGCCACGACATCAGCATAAACTTGGCAATCTAGTAGGGAGGGGAGAGGCCCCTGGCTTTATGTTTGTTGTGAGATTTTGGATGTTTATTTTCTTGATTTTTGCTTTTTTTTAACATACGGTAAGACTTGTAAGCAGCACAGGTCTCAGCACTTGGTGGTTTTCCAAGTGCCGCTGACAGCATCCACCCGGGTTTTATTTTCAAAGTTCTCTTTTGCAGGACTGCAGTTTGTAATTCCCGTTTCACTTCCCACGGGTCATTGGAGGACCCCTTCCCATGTCCTCTAACCTCTATAATCATCTCACCTATGGTTGTTGGGTTTTTCGCTCAAATAATTGCTTTGATTTTCCACTCTTCTTCTCATCTCGTGGTATCACTTGCATGTTATGTAAAAAAAAAGTTCACATTCCCTGGATTCACATTCATGGAACTGGATTCTTGTCAGCCCATTAAACCATCAGTCCTCAAGTTTCTGCTAATCACAGCTGTTACGCGATGCTGGACGCATTTCACATCGGCCATCGTGGCAGCTGAGGCGATTAGTGTGTGGACACAGTCAGTTCCAGGGGGCCCTGTCAGCACCGAAGTTGGGCTCTATCTCACCGAGCTTGAACTAGGATACACAGGATTTTTAAAATGCTAAATATTATGGTCTTCCCAAAGCCAAGGTCTCTTAAAGACTGAGTCTAGCTATCTCTCATAATCTAACATTTCATAAATGTTTTAAAAATAATTCGTTTTAAAAGGTATATGTTCCTTGGTTTTAGATTTTTAGATTTTAATTTTATTATTATGAATTAATTATACTTAGTTATTTTTCAGTGTGATCCCAGAGACCAAATTTCATATGTTCACTAGAATTTGAAGCTTGATGAGCTTCAGACATTGTTTGGTTCAGATTCCTTATTTTGAGACGAGAGTCTTAGGGGGAGAGAAAAGTTGCCTGTAATTATAATCTGCTGGGTAGTGCAGAAACTAAACTAAAACCCAGGTCCCTTCATCTAACTAGAATAATTTTTTTAAAAAACACTCTGGGTCTTGTGAAGAATATTTTTAGTAGTCAATATGCATTAGATCTCTGATGAAGAGACTGCAAGTCACTAATATTGGGCTTTTTAAAGAAACAATGGAAATTTCCATCCTGTCTCTGTTTGGGAAGGACAATGCTCAGAATCCGATTAGGCCAGGGCTTCAGGGCACAGGGGCTCCGCAGTGAAGGGGGAGGTCAGTGCAGACACACAGAAGGCTTATGTAAGGAGCATAGATCCAAGTGAAAAGTAGCTTTTAGACCAGTGTTTCCAACCTTTTTATCTCATGGCACACTTGAACCTATAGTTAAATTTCACAGCATGCTTAAATTATGTTGATCAAATATAAAAAGAGTAAAAGAAAGAACATACTTAACTGTGCTTTGAACTTCTTTCAAAAATAATGCAATTAGTGATCTTTAAAAATTTTTGTGGCACACCAGTTGAAACCACTGGTTTAGAGGGAGTTGGCCCCATGGTTCTCAGCTTCTGGTTATCTCACACAGTCTGAGATTTAAGCAAAAGTAGAGATTCAAAGCACATTCCAGGCCTCTAAAGGACTTCTCTGTTCAGGTAGATATCTGTGGTATCCATAACTGTTAGATCAAGGCCATCTCTGCCGATTTTAGTAGATATTTATGGTATCCATGATTGTTAGATCAAGGCCATCTCTGCCAATTTTATTAGATATCTATGGTGTCTGCGATTGTTAGTTCAAGGCCATTTCTGCCAATTTTAGTAGATGTCTATGGTGTCTGAGACTATTAGATCAAGGCCATTTCTGCCGAGTTTAGTAGATGTCTGTGGTGTCTGAGACTGTCAGATCAAGGCCATTTCTGCTGATTTTAGTAGATGTCTATGGTATCTCGACTGTTAGATCAAAGCCATTTCCGCTGATTTTAGTACATATCTATGGTATCTGCGACTGTCAAATCAAGGCCATTTCTGCCGATTTTAGTAAATGTCTATGGTATCCATGACTGTTAGATCAAGGCCATTTCTGCTGATCTTACTGCTTTGGTTTTACATTTTGTTGTTTATGGAATTATTTTCAGAACCCTCATGTCATATCTAGACTTAAAGCATATGTCTTATCAGTATTTACACACTCATGTGTCCAAGAGTCGGTAGGCAAGAAGTATTCCTTTTACTTCACTGCTTTTTTTCTAGTATATTCTAGAATCAAGATAGGTTGTAGTAGGTCCTAGCACACAGGAGCAAATTGCAGATTGCTTATCACCCATCCCAATTCGTACTGGTAATAGAGCTATAGTACCAAGAAAGGAAGCTATTTATTGATTGTTAACTGTGTGGTAAGAGTCTGTGCTGCATGCCTTATGTACATTATTTCATTTAATCTTCACAGTGAATCAGTGAGGTATTATCAGCCCCATTACAAAGATGGTAAAACCAAGTAATACAGAAGCTCGCAAACTTGAAGCATAGATAGATTGCAAGTGATAGAACTTAGAATTTAAACCCGTATCTAGGCCGGGTGTAGTAGCTCACGTCTATACTCCTAGCACTCTGGATGCTGAGGTGGGCAGATTGCTTGAGCTCAGGAGTTCAAGACCAGCCTAAGCAAGAGCAAGACCCCATCTCTAATAAAAATAGAAAAACTAGCCAGGCATTGTGGTGGACACCTGTAGTCCCAGCTACGTGGGAAGCTGAGGTAGGAGGATTGCTCAAGCCCAAGTGTTTGAGGTTGTTATAACTTATAAGTCCATGGCACTCTGCCCAGGGAAACAGAGTGAGACACTGTCTGTCTCAAAAAAACAATTAAAAATTAAAAAGAAAATGAGCCCATGTCTATCTGACTCCAAAGCCTATGGCCCTCGTCTGTTTCACACAACTTTTATGACTCATACATTTAATGTAGAATAACTGACAGGCACTGGTGTCAATACATATGAATGGTGGTGAAGAGGAGCCATCAGAAGCTCCTGGGGAGAACCGATGGGGCAGTCAGATTGGTTTGGGAAGCTTTGGGAAGCTGTGGCTTCAGCAGAAAGGCTGATAAGGAACATGACGTGGTTTAGGGGAGAAAAAGACGTGGCAACTGTCCAGTACCTGACTCAGAAAACATGGCAGGTGTTGGGAGAGTGAATAGGAGTATGTGGGTCTGTATCACGGAATAGAAAATTATGACCCATGGGTCAAATCTAGTCAGTTTTATTGGAATATAGCCACACTCATTGGTTCATGTAATGTCTACAGTGCTTCTGCACTGTTGTAGAGTTGAGTAATTGCAACAGAGACCATACCATTTAATATCTAGTCTTTACAGAAAAAGTTTGCCAACCCAACCCCTTATCTAGCCAGGGCCTTGGAGCAACAAAAATCTTTAAATAGCTAAAATTGTTGTAGAATAAATTTGAAAGCACCTTGGCTTCTCTTTTTGTGTGTGTGTAGGAGGGAAGGGCTCTGCTTTTCCAAAAGTCATAGGAATTTGATCTCCAGGAGGAAGATGCCCTTAATTCAAATGGCATGGATTCTACCAGCTGTCTTAGAAACCTACTATGGCATAAAATCACTTCGTCTGGTAGCTGTAATATAAAAACACTGGCGTTTTGCAGGCTACCATGTGGTATTATATATTTCTCTCAATTGACACATTCATTTCCTTCCACATGTGTCTCAGTGGTGTTAAAGATATGTACTAAATTGTTTGGAAAACCTTGTCTCACCTTAAGTCAAAAGCTTTTTTATTTAGAAAAGGTTTCACCTCTTAAAGTTTGACAACCATTGCCAATTCCTCTTTCCTTGCGTCTGTTAAAATAAATCCCGTAGCTCCAAACTTCTTGGCTTTCATAAATGGCAGGGCTGATTCATGCATGATTTATAAATTATAGCTGTAGACCATTAGGATAGAGTTCTCAGCTTTACGTAGTCTGTAATGGTATTACATAGTGTGGTTTTGAATTTCTATAGAAGCAAAATATGTACATAGTAGTGACAACCCAAGACCTTCAGGTTCCACTTGCCCTATGGAAGACTTCTCATTGCTTAAGTGGTTTTTTTGTTTGTTTGTTTTGTTTTTCATTTTCTTTTCCTTTTGGAGCTTTGCCCTGTTAAAAACTTCACTTGTATTAATGAGTTGTGAGGGATTCTTTATGCCACCCTTTACTCAGTGGAAATAGTTTTTGTCCAGAGAATATTTTGTTTGTGAAAACAGATGAGTAGCATTTTCTAAAAACAGTGCTAAAGAAAGAAACAGTTTGGAATCTCACCTGTTGCCACGAACTTAATATTGATCAATGGCGAGACTGTAAAGTTTTGTAGGTTTCAGGGCCAAGGAGTGATCATTTATTTTTGTGAGGGAAGAAGCCTCTGTATAACCTGGTCTTACTCGCAGGCTGCGCCTGAAGGGATTGGGTTTTACTGTTTTTGCTGCCCTCTCCACAGCTTTCCTTTGGGGCCTGCCATAGAAGAGAGATAGGATTTAAAGGCCTGGTGCCAGAAAGCAAAAGCTAACATGAAAAGAATCTGAGTCTCTGTTCCACCTGTGAGAATCTTTAAGTTTTCATGGACAAGGAATAAAGCAATTAAGGCGATGTCAGGGTTATGCAGAAGAGTGTATTTCAACCCATGAAGTTTTGGTTTGAGGGAAAATATGGGAGGGTCATTAGGATTCTTGGAGGTTAAGCTTGAGAAAAACTGCTGGAAATGGTAAGAAGAGGTGACTTTTCTTCTATTTTTTTATTCTTCCCCAAGACTTACAAAATCAAAAAAAGCAAACAAACACTCCAAGCCTGTCTGGCCACACCGCCGATACCTGCCCCCCACCCCCACCCCCGTGCAGCGCTGTTCTGAGAGCCGGCAAGGCTGCATCCCTGTCATGGATTCTTACACATAATTGTTTGAATTTTTAACTTTTGCAAACTAAAAACCAAGGGAGTAATTTATTTATTTATTTATTTTATTATTATTTTTTTTATTGAGTCATAGCTGTGTACAATAATTCAGTCAAGGAGTACAGTGTGTCGGCTTCACATACAATTGGAGATATTTTCATCAACCTGATTAATATAACACTCATGATATTTTCTCATTTACTATGTGAAAACAATTTTGATCCGTATTTAGAAGATTTCTCCTGACCCTTGAACTATGCACCACAAGTGTGATCTCACCCTTTATCATCTCCCCCCCCACCCTCTCGCTCCCCTTCCCTCCCTCACCCCTTTCCCCATTTTATTGTGCAATTAGTGGATTGTAGCCTTCGCTTGAAAGATAAAAATTTGCTTCATATTAGGGGTGTATACATTGGATACTTTTTCTTCCATTCTAGA
>CAUYRH010100309.1:0-13118 GCA_963574655.1 Perodicticus potto | reverse complement strand
TTAGTCTCGGGGTATATATAGGTGTATGGGTTCCTTGGCTAGGAAATGAATGAACACAGTCCCTTCCACCGGGGGCAAGGTGAATGGATGTATCAATGAATGAACACAGTCCCTTCCGCCGGAGATATACATATTGATTTTATATATTCTTTTGTATGCATGATATATTTAGCATGCCATGAGAAAACCCTATGTAGGAGAGGATGTGGAGCAAGAGAAACTCACGCTCATTATTGTAAGAATGAATATAAATCGGAAAGACCATTTGGGAGAACATTTTGCAAAATCCAGTGAAGTGAAAGTTACACATGTTCTGTGATCTAGCAATGCCTTTCCTAGGTATTCCTAGGTACTGCATCTGAAAGCAGTGATTTTCAAACTTTCTGACCATACCTCTTATTGAGAAATATATTTTACTTTACAACTAAGCACATCTATCTATCTCAAGTACAAACACAAAAGTATATATAAACACATATGTGTGTAAGTATGTAAAGATTTGGCACAAAATTTTTGCAAAGCAATACCTGTAACACATGCAGAACTTTTCTATTCCTGTCTATTCTATTTCATTAAAGGTCCAGAACTTTAAATTATTTCAACTCACTAATAGTTTTTTTTTTTTTAGAGACAGAGTCTCGCTTTGTTGCCCTTGGTAGAATGCCGTGGCGTCACAGCTCAACCTCCAGCTCTTGGGCTTAGGCAATTCTCCTAAAAGAATTCGCCTCCTGAGTAGTTGGGACTACAGTCACAATGCCCAATGCCCGTCACAATGCCCAACTATTTTTTTGTTGCAGTTTGGCCCTGGGCTGGGTTTGAACCTACCACCATTGGTACATGAGGCCAGAGCCTTACCCGCTGAGCCACAGGTGCCGCCCCAACTCACTAATAGTTGATGCTATAGTCTGAATGCTGCTATATCATCAAACTTCATGTATTAAAACTTAATCACCAGGGTGACGTTATTAGGAGAAATGGTCTTTGGGAAGTGATTAAGAGGTGAAGGTGGACTTGTGTCCTTATAAAAGGGACCCCAGGAAGATTCCTTGCCCTTTCTACCATCCAAGGACACAGCTAGCAGGTGCTATCGGTGAACCAGAAAATAGGCCCACACCAGACACCAAATCTGCTGGCATTTTTGCAGTTTCCAGCCTCCAGAATTGTGAGAAATAAATTTTTGTAGTTTATAAGCAATACGATCTATGATATAAGCTATACGATTTATGATATTTTGTTACAGCAGCCCAGACTAAGACAGTTGACAAACTGTAATTTGAAACAAAATTACACTAGAGAAAATTTTGTCCCCCTAAAATGTATAAGAGAATGTTGACCAAGCAATTCTCAAAATAAAAATAACTGGACATGAGAATTGAGGAATATTCACATAATGGAACAATATATTGCAGCTAAGATAAATAAACTAGAGCTCCATGTATTAACAGAATGTTGAGTGAAAAAAGCCAATTGCTGAAACACATGTACAGTATGATCCTATTTATAAAGTTTCAAAAAATTTTAAAACATGTTGTTTATGGATACACACATATGTAGTAACAGTCTACAACATGCATGGGACACTGAACACGGGACTCAGGATTGTGATCTCCATGAGACTCAGAATCATGATCTCCATGAGACTCAGGATCATGATCTCCATCAGACTCGGGATCATGATCTCCATCAGACTTGGGATCATGATCTCCATCAGACTCAGGATCGTGATCTCCATCAGACTCAGTATCGTGATCTCCATGAGACTCGGGATCATGATCTCCATCAGAGTCGGGATCATGATCTCCATGAGACTCGGGAGCATGATCTCCATCAGACTCGGGATCATGATCTCCATCAGACTCGGGATCATGATCTCCATCAGAGAGAGGAAGGGAATGGGATCAGAGAGGGACAAAGGTGGGACTTTAATTATACTTTAAGGGTTTTTTTTGTTTCTTAATCTTTTTCTTGTGTATTTTTAAAATTATTATTTATTGCAAGGGTTGGCAAACGAGCATGTGTAGTTTGGAGCAAATCTGGTGTGCTATTTTTATGTGGCCTATAAGATAAAAATGGTTTTTACCTTTTTTTTTCTTTTGCAGTTTTTGGCTGGGGCTGAGTTTGAACCTGCTTCCTCTGGTATATGGGGCCAAGCACCCTACTCCTTTGAGCCTCAGGTGCCACCCAAGTTTTTCCATTTTTTAATTGTTGAAAATAGTCAAAGAAGACTATTTCATGACATGAAAATCACATAAAGTTCAAATTTCAATGTGGGTAAAATTTTATTAAAACATAGGAGCATAGCCATGCTAGTTTTTTTGGTTTTTGCAGTTTTTGGCCGGGGCCAGGTTTGAACCTACCACCTCCAGCATATGGGGCCGGTGCACTACTCCTTGAGCCACAGGTGCTCCCCTAGTCATGCTAGCTTATTTACATATTGTCTATGTTTACTTTCATGCTGCCACAGCAGAGCTGAATAACTCCAGCAGAGACTAGATGGTTGGCAAAGCCTAAAATATTTCCAAACTTTATAGAAAAAGTTTGCCAACCTCCAAGTTTATTACATATATTTTATAAAATTAAAAATATGGTAATTTTGGCAGGGTACTGTAGGCACTCTGGGAAGCCAAAGTGGGTGGATTACTTGAGCTAAGGAGTGTGAGACCAGCCTAAGTGAGACCCAGTCTCTACTAAAAACAAAAATTACATTCTACGGAGGCAGGAGACTCACTTGAGCCCAGAAATTGGAGGTTGCTGTGAGCTGTAATACCATAGCACTCTATCCAGGGTGACAGCTTGAGGCTCTGTCTCAAAAAAATAAAAAATAAAAAATAAATAAAATAAAAATTACATTCTAACACTCTGGGAGACCGAGTTGAGTGGATTGCCTGAGCTCATGAGTTTGAGATCAGCCTGAGCCAAAGCCAGAGCAAGACCTCATCTTTATCTTTTTTTTTTTTTTTTTTTTTTTTGTGACAGAGCCTCAAGCTGTCACCCTGGATAGAGTGCTGTGGCATCACAGCTCACAGCAACCTCCAATTCCTGGGCTCAAGCGAGTCTCTTGCCTCTGCCTCCCAAGTAGCTGGGACCACAGGCGCCCGCCACAACAAGCCTGGCCATTTTTGGTTGCAGCCGTCATTGTTTTTTGGCGGGCCCAGGCTGGATTCGAACCCGCCAGCTCAGGTGTACGTGGCTGGCGCCTTAGCCCGCTGAGCCACAGACGCCGAGCCAAGACCTCATCTTTAAAAAAATAACTGGGCATGGTGGCAGGTGCCTACAGTCCCAGCTACTTGGGAGGCTGAGGCAAGAGAATCTCTTAAGCCCAAGAGTTTGAGGTTGCTGTGAGCTGTGATGCCATAGCACTCTACCAAGGGCAACAAAATGAGACTCTGTCTCAAAAAATAAAATAAAATAAAATAAAAATTAGCTGGCTGTTGGGGCAGGCACCTGTACTCCTAGCTACTCTGGAGGCTGAGGCAGGAGAGCATCACTGG
The DNA here is from genome assembly GCA_963574655.1 of Perodicticus potto. Classification (NCBI taxonomy): domain Eukaryota; kingdom Metazoa; phylum Chordata; class Mammalia; order Primates; family Lorisidae; genus Perodicticus; species Perodicticus potto. The sequence continues at coordinate 9,627 of CAUYRH010100309.1, read as the reverse complement.
AACCCAGGAGTGAGTTTGAGCTTCCTAAGAGCTATGATGCCAAGCCACTATAGCCTGGAGCAACAGAGTGAGACTGTCTCAACAAAAAAATGGTAATTTTAAAGAAAAATTCCAGAAGTAAAAAGATGTATAATTCTACCATCTACCAAAATTTGCTTATTTTTTCCATGTTTTCTTCTAGTCTTTGACAAAACCCATACATTTTTATTGAAATCAGGCAAAGACATTTTTCATTCTATTTTTTCCCTGCTGTACATAATTTCATACACCTTTTCGATGTGCTATGTAGCATTCAAATTTGCAGTCTTAATGGACATGTAAAATGTGGTTCAAGTTTATAAACCACATACCATAATTGTGTAACTGCCTTGTTTAAACCTTTATATATATTTTTTCATTTCTTGCTATTTGCAAAGCAAAAAACATTTTTGTACACAGAGCTTTTCCCCCCTCTTTTTGACTTGCCTTCTTAGAATTCCTAGGAATGAAATACCTAATCTTCCCTTTATCCTCCAAACTTTCAGCACTCTTTCTTCCTCTCTCTACTCTGATAACCTCTTGCTTCTTCAGTCTTTTCTTATCCCTTTGCCTTCTCTAATTGTTGCTTTTCCTAGTGGTTGTTTAGGTACTAAAAAAGCTCTTTTGCTCTTAATAAATCCCAGCTTGACCTCACCATCTCTGAAATGGTCCAACATTGTGCTATGCACTGTGAGGGCTGCTTCTTGCTCTCATTTCTTAACTCTTTCTCTCCTCAACAGTGTCTACTTCCTTCCACTCTACTCCTTTGCTAAAGTTAAAGTCTGCCAGTGATCTCTCTGTAAGCCCAGAGGTTTTTTTCCTCTATTTAAATCTTCCCACTGGAGCTTCTGGTCTGAAATGACCTCCCTACTGTTCTTCAGGCCTCTTTCTTTTCCTATTCTGTCCCTACTCACGGTTATCTCTTTTATGTAACTTTCTCAACAGGTTGGGATATGCCCAGCTCTTTTGAGGCCACTTTCAACCCAGGCCTATCTCATTCCTTCAACTCAACTTTGTCCCATTCTAAGTTGTTTTACTCCCCTTTGAATGAAGATGAAGGAGGAAAAAGTAAACACTTGCAGGCACACAACATTAAGGGTCCTCTGTTTATAGCTTAAAATAAAACCCTTGTGGCTCAGCGCATATAGCTCAAGCGACTAAGGCGCCAGCCACATACACCAGAGCTGGCAGGTTCGAATCCAGCCTGGGCCTGCCAAACAACAACTACAACCAAAAAATAGCCGGGTGTTGTGGCGGGCGCCTGTAGTCCCAGCTACTTGGGAGGCGGAGGCAAGAGACTAGCTTGAGCCCACGTGTTGGAGGTTGCTGTAAGCTGTGATGCCACAGCATTCTACCCTCGGTGACATAGTGAGACTCTGTCTTAAAAATAAATAAAATAAAATAAAATAAAATAAAATAAAACCCTTAAGATAAGTTCAAGGATCACAGGCCATACAATACTAGTAACAGACACTAGTAACAGAAGATTGACAAAGTGTGTCAGTGTCACCTGGAAGCATGTTAGAAATGCTGAATTGTAGGCTCCACCTCAGACCTACTGAATCAGAACCTATGCTCTTAACATAACCCCCAGTGATTCTCATGTACAATAAGTATAAGCAACACTGGTCTAGTGGACCACTAAGTGCCTGCCATGAAAACCCTCCATTAAAAGGGCTCCATAGACCCCTTAGGAACTTCAAACCTATGATTTTCACCTCTAGCTGGGCAAAGTTTGGCATAAGGGTGATCTGGCTGCCATAGCTATTACCTCTTTGACAACAGCTGACCAATGGATATCCTGGCTATCATGTGGGTAGCCTTTCTCCTCTTTATTCTAGGCGCAGGTACTTTCTTCTGAAGCTGCAAAAGAGTCTAAAGAAGACAATTTTCTCAGGAAATAAAGATTGTTCTGGCTCGGCGCCTGTGGCTCAACGGGCTAAGGCGCCAGCCACATACACCTGAGCTGGCTGGTTCGAATCCAGCCTGGGCCCGCCAAACAACAATGGTGACTGCAACCTAAAAATGGCCGGATGTTGTGGAGGGTGCCTGTAGTCCCAGCTACTTGGGAGGCAGAGGCAGGAGACCCGCTTGAGCCCAGGAATTGGAGGTTGCTGTGAGCTGTGATGCCACGGCACTCTATCCAGGGTGACAGCTTGAGGCTCTGTCTCAAAAAAAAAGATTGTTCTTCAATTGAAAGTACAGACAAGCCTATAGAATCTTTCATAAAGTGGCCACATCCTAGTAGGGTTAGGAAACATCATTTCTATAAATTTTCCTTAAAAAAATGTGTATAAACAACATAGAACCTCATTCTCTCATCAGTAAGTATTTTTTAAGCACCTACTATGTGCCAAACTCTATTCTAGCTGCTGGAGATGCAGCAGAGAACAAAACAGACAAAGCAACAAAGCATTTGCTTGGTAGAGTTTGGGTGGTTGGTTTAGATTTTGGTGGTCTTGGTGATGATGGTGAGAAGAGTCCAAAAATCTCAATGTCCTATCAAATGCTATTTGAAGTTATTGCCACGCAACTAAAGTGAATTTTTAAAAAATCTTGGATGGGAAACTGGCTTAGATATAGAAAATTAAGGTAGGAATAATAGGGCTTCTCCAGGTACAGCAATGTTAACAGCATCCCCTGGGAATCAGTATTATTTAACGTTTTTTAAATGATTAAGAAAAAGGAATACTTTGAGGTATTTCTAGGTACACAAATTATACTTTGCTTTCCACATAGTAAAATGTCAAGTCAATAGGGAACATCTCCTGGAACATTTCTAAAGCTATGTAAATAAACTAGAAAGTAGCTTGCCCCCTGGACAAGTGTAAGGCAGCTCACATAGGGGAAGACAATTCAGATGACACCTTTAACACGACGAACTCTGAACTGCCATCAGCCACTAGATGAGGAATCTACAAGTGCAGATTCCTTCAAGACCTTAGCTCTTCTGAAGTCCAAAAGGTCAGCAAAAGTTTTGGCAAAAGATCAGCCTCAACAAAACTTCATGACACACCTCTTAGGGCTCAGTGTGCAGTGCTGGTCATTGCATCCAAAGAAAAAGAAAAGCCAGAAAAAGGTAGGTAAAATGATTAAAAGACAGAAAGGCTTTTGTGTGATGGGTTAAATGCCCATAAAGAAGATAAGATGAAAGACTATAAAAGCATGAAAGACTTAGAGTAAAACAACCCTTTCATACAATCCCATAATTCTAAAATTAGAGGAAAAAAACAGCTTAAAAATGAGAGTAACATCTATGTAGAAAGAGGCCATTTGAGGATATATAAAAGAAGGTCCTTCTTTCAACAGGGGGCCCTTAAGTGTTCTCCAGTATGTAGAAGGACGTGTGGTAACAGTAAATGAAGTGGGGGGGGGCGGCAACCAAGAACTGCTCTGGATGGGCTTGCTTTCCCTCTCTCCCCAAATGACTGTGGAATACAACCACAGAAACTCAAAAAGAGCAAAACACACACAAAAAACATTTAAAGGATTCAAAATGCTAATATTAAATGTCATTCCGAGTGAAAATTAGATTGAAAATAAATTCAAGGGTGAAAGATGTATAATAGATTAATAAGGAAAAGTAAGAATTTGGAGAGGGTACATCCTTAATCTTTGCAGTTCGCACCATGGAGAAATATGTCCTTAAAAGAAATAATACATGATAATCTGAATTCTGTGGATAAAACATTTTCTTAAGCATCTGGTTTCTCACCGCCAGAAAGTGAGTTATGGATTGATACAGGGAGGAGATTATTTGAATTTCACCCAAGCACAAGTCCTTCAACAGTTTCCATTAACAGAGCACGGGGACACCGATGAATCAACTGTTACTCACGCGTTGAACAGTTACCAAGTCTGAACTATCGGATCTCTACTGATCTTCCTCCGCAGAAAAATAAAACAGGATCTAAATGGAACAAGGTAAGGGAGGGTAATAACCAGACTGTCACTGAGTTGAGAGATGTTAAAAATGGACCCCAACCAACATAAGGGCACTTACTTTTACGTCAAAGATTTATTTATACGTATATATTTATATTATACTGTCTCCTTCCAAAAATTATTTGACTCAGGAACTTCACTCCCCACAAAAATCCTCTTCGTTCTCTCCCATAGGTCCTTTCTTTACCTGTTTCTTCGCTCCTGGGGGCTGGGCTAGGAACTTTCAACCCCGCCTCCCTGCTCGCCAAGCTCCGCCTTCCCGGTCCACCTGTGTGCCCAGCCCCTGACGTTGCCGCTTAGGCTTCAGGGGCCTGCAGGATTCCGGCTCCCCATTGGTCCCTCGTCCAAGGCTTGCGCAGCCCACCAATGGCAGCGGCTCTGGGTTGGAGGGTGCCCACATCCAAGATGGCGCCCCCAGGAGCTGGGAGCGGGTGACCGGCGGCGGGGAAGCGGCCTGGGTTGGCCCTCAGATTGCGGGGTCCTGGGGGCATCTCGCCAAGAACACCCCCTGGCCCGCCCACAAGGCCTTCCCCGGGCCAAAGCAATGGCCGCCGAGAACAGCAAGCAGTTTTGGAAGAGGACCGCTAAGCTGCCAGGGAGGTGAGTCCAGGACGCTGAGAGGGAGAGGGGATTAGACCAAACCTTTCCAGATCCTGATCCCTAATCCTTCGGGCCTGGGGCGGCACCAAGGCCAGAAGACGGGTTTGGGAGATCCCGGACTGGGGAAGCTGGAGCTGCCTGGTGGTGGCGGGGCAGCTGTCAAGCAGGGGAGCGGGCAGCTGGGTGTGGGTGCAGATCCGGGTCTGGGGGCGGAGGTCTCAGGAGAGGTGACCTCCGGCTGGGAGGTGGCTGAAGACCCGGCATTAGGGGCAGTGGAGTTGGGTGAATAGCCAGTGTCTGTCCCAGGCTCGGAGAGCCATCCCCAGGGCTGCTTCCCACTTTAAACAGAACTCCCTCTCGGGGGTCTCCACCACGCACAGGTGGTTGCTTGCATGAGGATGGCCCCTTTCCTGGTTCGCCCATCGTGGCGAGGGTTCTGGTGGGAGCTTGGGGCCGCCTGCTGAGCGGGGCGGGCAGGAAAAGTGAGGACAATTCCCTAGCCCAACCTTAACTTTTATCTTGAGTTGGCCCTTTCCCATTAGGAGTTATTACAAGATGACCACAGAATCAGGGTTATTCCTCTGGCATTTTTCTAAGGAATTGTTCAACCCCAAGTGACCTCTTCCTCCTCTACGTTGTAATGCTCTTTTTGTGCAAATGCACTAAATGCTTTCATTCTTAGTTGGAAAGCAGATCTTCTAAGCTACTTTCAAACCCTCCCCACCCCCCACTTCCCACCTCTTTCAGTGTATGTTGAAGCCTCTTAGCAGTTATCCATCCATCAATTAGCTATTGGTTTACAGTTTCAATTTGTTTGGGGCAGAGTCCTGAGAAGTATAAACGGTGTATGTTTCAGTTGTGAATTTAAGATTTCAGTCAGTCACAGTCTATTTGATGATGAAATTCATGTTTGGTTATGCCTCACTTGCTGCCTTTTCTAATTAATTCAGGTCTTTTCTCTCTGGGATAATCCTTTGAACTTGTGACCACCCCTTACCCCCCCCCTTTTTTTTTTTTTTTTTTTTTTGCAGGCTATAAAGCTCGTTTTTATTAAACCATACTTGTAAATTAATTTAACTTTGTGATTTATTTTTCCAACTCCTGTTTGTTTTCTTTCTTCTTTTTTTTAAATACATGTATTTTATTTTTCTTCATTACATTATTCCCCCCCCACCCCCCTTACCCCCTTTTAAGGCAAGACAGAAATAAGCGTCAGTATTGGTTATTAAGGATCCTAGTAGACAGACATATGGAGAAAAGGGTGAGAATCAGCTTTTAGTAATACTTCAGATTAAAGTGCTATGAAATTACAGTGTTAATATTAGTGTTAAAGATGCTCTGTGTTTTTAGATAAGTACCACTTCCTGTCAACTGATTCCTGTTTCCTTCCTGGTCTAGTGAGCTCTCCAGTTGTGCTAACTCCTGTTCTCTGAGGTTTTCCATAGTGAGATCATTAAATTTTGACATCCTGAGATTATAACCAGAATCCATAGGAAAATTTATATCAGGAAGCAATATGAGAGTTATGAGACATGGCATAGTCTTTTATGCCTTCTGACTGGGGGTTACTATTAACATCTTTTGTGTTTTATATTTCCATTGGACTACAGAAACAGCTTAAAAGTGCTACTTCTGTATAATAGAAAGAGGAGTCTTTCTAGTTTCTTCAAGTTTTTGGCTTCCATTTTCATTTTGAAGATTATAGAGGGATAGAAGAGAGAACTTTTGAGTTCAGAAAAACTTGTGTTATTATTTGGGCTTTCTTACCTAGGCAACTACAATAAATAATCGACTTAATCTCTTTAGGCCTCAGTTTCTTTATCTATGAAATAAGGAGTAAAAACACTTCTCACAGGGCTACTGTGAGGACTAGATGAAATATCCTATTTGTAAAGAATCTAGGACAGGCTCTTTCCTCCCTGGCTTCCTGAGGATTGCCCGCCATCATGAACGACACAGTAACTATCCGGACCAGGAAGTTCATGACCAACCGACTATTTCAGAGGAAACAAATGGTCATTGATGTCCTTCGCTCTGGGAAGGCAACAGTACCAAAGACAGAAATTAGGGAAAAACTAGCCAAAATGTACAAGACCACACCTGATGTCTTCTTCCTATTTGGGTTCAGAACTCACATTGGTAGTGGCAAGACAATGGGCTTTGGCATGATGTACGATTCCTTGGATCATCCTAAGAAGAATGAAACCAAACTTAGACTTGCAAGGCATGGCCTGTATGAGAAGAAAAAGACTTCAAGAGAGCAGCGAAAGGAACACAAGAAGAGAATGAAGAAAGGAGATTGCAAAGGCTAATGTTGGTGCTGGCAAAAAAGCAAAGGAGTAAAGACTCTACAGTGACGTTACCTGCAGCCATTGTATAGATTTTTCACAAGAGGATTAATAAAGACTTTTCATGTGGAAAAAAAAGACCTAGCACAGTGTGTACATAAAACATAATTGCTGAGCGGTGCCTGTGGCTGAAAGGAGTAGGGCGCCGGCCCTATATGCCGGAGGTGGTGGGTTCAAACCCAGCCCCGGCCAAAAAATGCAAAAAAATTATTAATATTACTGGTATTGTTAGAGCAAGTAATCTGTTTCTCAGATCCTTACTGTAGTACTAGTTATTTGTCTTCATTATTCTTACTGCATTAAGAATTATGGTTGCCATAATTCATAATAGTTTTTGTTTTTTTTTTTTTGGAGACAAGATCTTCCTCTGTTACCCTGGCTAGGGTGCAGTGGTGTCATCATAGCTGACTGTAACCTCAGACTCCTGGGCTGAAGTGATTCTCCTGCCTCAGCTTTCTGAGTAGCTGAGACTACACCAGGACACCTGGCTAATTTTAATTTTTCTATTTTTTTGTAGAGAGGTATCTTGCTCTTGCTCAGGCCGGCATAATTGTTTTTAGTACCTTGCTTGTTGAAGAGAAATATTGTTCAGTTGTATGCTTTCAGCAAGGAACCCTAAAGGAACCCCTGGTAATGGGAGAAAACAGAGGTTTTATTTTTTTAGATAGAAGGGTACTTTGATTTAAGGAAAATAGGCATTTTCTCAAGAATAGAAATTCTGCATCTGTACTTTTTCAGTCATAGAGAACAACTTTCTCTTGAGGAAATGATACAAATGACTGCCCCAAGTTCATGGTAACTTAGAAATGAAACTAGTTTACTCTTTTTTGCAAACTGAAAGGTAAAAAATCAAAGCGATGGCAGGTTACTTTCAGTTTCTTTGGTCATGATCCGGTGACTTTAGTGACAACAAACAGGAATTTTATTAGATAAAATAACTTACATTCAAAGTGAATGAAACTTTTTTTTGCAGTTTTTGGCTGGAGCTGAGTTTGAACCCGCATATGGGGCCGGCGCCCTACTCACTGAGCCACAGGTGCCGCCTGAAACATTTTTTTTTTTTAAACAACAGCTTTATTGAGCTGTAATTCACATACTGTAAAATCACCCTTTTGAAGCGTGCAATCCAATAGTATTTTGTTTTTGTTTTTGTTTTTTTGAGACAGAGTCTTACTATGTTGCCCTCTGTAGCTCACAGCAACCTCAGACTCTTAGGCTTAAGCAATTCTCTTCCCTCAGCCTCCCGAGTAGCTGGGACTACAGGCATCCGCCACAATGCCCAGCTATTTTTTGTTGCAGTTGTCATTGTTGTTTAGCTGGCCTGGGCCAGGTTTGAACCTGCCAACTTTGGTGTATGTGGCTGGTGCCATAACCACTGTGCTACGGGCGCCCAGCCACAATCCAATAGTATTTAGTATAGTCATCCCTAGTACAGATGGTTCTGTGCTATCATCACCACAAATTTCAGAATCTTTTCAATATTCCAGAAAGAATATTAGGAGTACCTATTGGGAGTATAGAAGCAGTCACTTCCCATTCCCTCTCCCTCCTGATCTTGGTAATTAGTATTCTACTTTCAGTTTCTATGGATTTACCCATTCTGGAGTAATGCAGAGTAATATGTATGAGGCCTTTTGTGACAGGCTGCTTCTATTAAGCCTGGTGATTTCAGTCTTATCCATGTTGATCATGTATCAGTACTTCATTCCATTTCATGGCTGAGTATTTTATGGTGTGGAAATACCTCATTTTGTTTATCCATTCATCAATTGATGGCAGTTTGGGTTTTTTACTTTTTGACTACTAGGAATGATGTTTCTGTGAACATTCATACATAAGTTTTTGTGTGGACATAATGTTTTTCCATTCTTTTGAGTATATGCAGGAGTGAGATTGCTGGTTATCTTTTAAAGTTCTCTCAGTTATTCACAAGAGCCCCATGTACTTAATACATCAAATGATTATTGTATTGATGACTAAGAAGAAAAGAGACAGTATGTACCATTGTAGTTAAAAATTCATGTTCTGGAATCTGACTGCATGGGTTCAAATCCCAGCTCTTCTGCTTTCTAGCTATGTAACCTTGTGGAAGTTAATTAACTTCTCTGTTCCTCAGTCTCCTCATCTATAAAATGAGAATAGAGTCTCAACCCTATACAACTATTGTGAGAATTAAGTGAGTTAATGTATAGCAAGTGGTTGGAAGGTAATCAATAATATAATAATTATTGTAAGAATGATAATTACAGCTCTGTGCCCATAGCACAGTGGGTACGGAGCCAGCCACATACACTGAAGGTGGTAGGTTCGAACCCAGCCCAGGCCAGCTAAACAATTGCAACAAAAAAATAGCCGGGCATTGTGGCAGGCACCTGTAGTCCCAGCTACTTGGGAGGCTGAGGCAAGAGAATTGCTTAAGCCCAAGAGTTTGAGGTTGCCGTGAGCTGTGATGCCACAGCACTCTACCAAGTGTGACATAGTGAGACTCTGTATCAAAAAAAAAGAATGATAATTACTATTGTAGTAGCTTCAATTTTTGTTTTCTCCTCTTGCTTTAGTTTCTAAAAGTGGAATTTAGCCGGGCGTTGTGGCGGGCGCCTGTAGTCCCAGCTACTCGGGAGGCTGAGGCAAGAGAATCACCTAAGCCCAGGAGTTGGAGGTTGCTGTGAGCTGTAACAATACAGCACTTTACCAAGGGTGATAAAGTGAGACTCTC
>CAUYRH010100308.1:0-15510 GCA_963574655.1 Perodicticus potto | reverse complement strand
GCTCAGTTGCTGTCTATAGAGTGTCCCTCTTTGAAAGAATTCCTGTTGAAAGGGAACAGATTTTTCAGTTAGAATGGGTTTTGAAATCTGGCTTCTGCCACTTAACTAGTTGTGTGACTTCATCCAAATAACCTTTCTGATATTGTTCTCTCATCTGTAAAATGGGGATAGCAGCCAATTTACATCCTTTTCTTTTTTAGCAATAGTCTCTTTGAAAGAAGCTTCAAGTGTCACAAGTGTTGGACAGCTATTACTTCATTCCAACAACTACTGTATTTGCCAACAGAATGCCAGGGCCTATGTGAGAGAACTCCTACAGTGGAGCTCATGGTGCAGGCAGATGGGATGAGACCCTAATATCAACAATAGCTACTGTTTATGAGCCTTTTCTATATGTGTGGGTACTGTTGTTGCAAGCTGTACATTATCTCATTTCACCCCCACAATCACCTCCTAAAGTGGCTCTCAACAGCCTCACTTTACTCAAGAGGAAACGGAAGCTCAGAGAAGTTGATTTGTCCGGGGTCAAACAGTTAATGAGTGGTGAAATCCAGACTGGAAACCGTTTCTCAAATTTCAAAGGCCCCTACTCTTAACCACGAAGAAGAAAAGGTGGAAGATTGGCTCTATTACACGCAGCTTATGAGCCAGTGAAAGGAATCCTTAGAAAAGAAGCTTCTCTTCACTGTTTTCCTTCAAGAAAGTGTAACAGCTTCTCACCGTCTGGACTGATTTAAGAAAGTTGTAGGCAAAAGGAAGGCGGGCTGGGGCCGCGGCCCACGCGGTGCCGGGCTGGTGCAGCCATTCGACCGTCCTCAGGCGACAGCGACCTCCTAACCGGAGGTCACGGCCGAAGGTGATTCGAGGTCCAGCGAGTGAAGTGTGGGCCTGCAGACGGGCGAGCAAGCGTGGCTAGACAACTGCGGCGCGGAGCCAGACAGAAACCGAGACAGGAGGCCCACAAGCCCCACGTGCTGAGATGAGGAAAACGCGCGCCCCTGGGAGGTCCCCGCAAGCACCTTTCCTGCTCACTCCGGCGAGTGGCTGCGCTGCTGCTCCCTCCTTGCTCCCGCCCCCCTTAGCCTGTTGGCCAATGGACGGGGCGCGCGGGCGGGGCGGGGCGGGGCGCGCGGCTGCGCGCAGGGGCCGCTCAGCGTCCGACCCGCCCATTCCGCCGCCGCCGCCGCCGCCGTCGTGCGTGCTGCTCGGCAGAGGGGCCGGGCCTGCACTCTCTCCTCCTTCCTCCCCGCCTCCGGCTGCCGGTAGGACGCGTCTCTCGCTGCAGCTGCTGGGACTCTGTGTCATCGCCCACCCCGAGCACGGTGAGACCCTCAGGGAGCTCGCGGGCGCTCTCTCCGCCGAATCTTCTGCTCCCGGGCCCGTTTCTCTGAGGCCAGCGCGAGGCGCCGGCCCGGTGGCCGGGATGGGGTGAGGGCGGCGGGTGGCGTGGGGTGTGTGGATGAATGAGGCACTCCTGGACTAGGCCGCGAGTCCCGAGCGCGGCCCGTGCCTCTCTCCGTCACTCTCTGGGGAAAGCCTTCTCTGGAGCCCGGGACTGCCAGTAGCCCAGTCCAGAGGGGGACGATGTTACATGGGGGCCTGCGTTGGCTGGGCGGCCGGCCACCCCTCGGTAGGCCAGAGGACTGGACAGGTTCTGCTCTTGCAGCTGTCTTTTGGAGGCCTGGGGTTTGATCGGGAACAGGTGTCAAGACCCAGAGAAGGGAAATCCTTGGCCCTTGGAGTCAGAGATCAGAGCCTGGACTATTACTTCAGGAGCAGGGATTCAGCGTGGCTTTTAGAGGTACAACTTGCAGTCAAAAGACAGGGACAGTTTTGGTTCCCAGCTTCTCATACGTGAGCTTAGCAGTCCTCGGGATTTCAGTTTGCAGTAGTAGAGTGGAATTCATTCTGCCCTGACAAATTTGGAGCCAAAACTGGCCAGGGGCTGAAAAAGTTTCAAAGCGTAAAATAAAAAGGTTAATTCGTGGATTCGTTTACGATTAAAATTAACCAAAGTGTATGGTGCGGAGATTAATATTCTTGAGGACCGATGAACCACTAGTGCCAAAGGTGGAAGGGATTTGGTTGGGATGTGCTTTCATTCATGTGAAAAAGGGCTTGTGGGTGAATGGGGAGGATCATGTTTCAGATTATAGAGGAATGGTTTGCTGAGAGGTGACTTGGTTGCTGGTATTTCTAGAAGATTTTCTTTGCCTGTCATCTTTGTTCCTGCTTCCAAAACCTTTCATTCATATGTCAGGTTAAGAAATAAAATGTTTTGTAAGTAATTTGGGAGGAAAGAAAATTGGTAGCAAAGTTTTAAGTTTAACTTTGATTCCTGGTGCCACATATTTTTAGATCAGTCTTTACAAGACTTTTCTGGAATGACTGCTTTGATGGCCATCAAAATGAAATATGTTTACAGAACATTTTTTTTGTTAAAAAATAAAGTGGAGTTGGTGCTATGTTATTTTTAGATTGATATATGCAAAATATTTTATTCTTCACCTGCTGTTTCCTAATGTATTTTATGTTATGAAATGTGCTTTTGCTTCATGGGGATAGTTCATATGTTTGTTTTGACATTTCAGATGCCCCCCAAAAAGGGAGGTGATGGAATTAAACCACCCCCAATCATTGGAAGATTCGGAACTTCACTGAAAATTGGTATTGTTGGATTGCCAAATGTTGGGTAGGTGAATGTTGAAGCTTTTCTTATTTTCATTTTGTAAATATTTTGGGTCCTGTTCTAGAAATGGGAAGTCATGAAGTAATTAAAATTTAAATTGAAGATAAGAGCCTAGGAATATAAATGTTACAAAATTAGGCTTTAGTTTAGGTATATTTTATTGATGTCAGTATTCACTAACTATGTGGTATCTACCTAGGCTGGCTTCTAGAGGTCATGCATAGGATGCTTTATGATATAATTTTAAAAGCCTCATTATAAGTTTGATTAGATGCTTGAAAGACTAGGTAAATCTTTACTGGAGAATGAGTTGGCAGTTTTGAACTTAATATTGGAACTTGCTAGATAAATTGGTTACTGTTGTAAAGTATCAATCTGAAAGGGGTGAGAACAAAAATTTGAGTTTTGTTATGTTTTTAAAATTAAAGTGAATCATTTATAAAGAAGAGAGTGGTAGGAAATATATAAGGAGTTTATCATACAGATGTGTACACACATAATTTAAATATACAAAGTCAGCTTTTTTCATTTCTTCCCCCGCCCCGCAAGATTTGGATTCTTGTTTTGTTACCTAGGACAGAATGCAGTTGTGTGATCATAACTCACTGCAGCCTGGAACTGCTGGGCTCAGGTGATCCTCCTGCCTCAGGTAGCGGGGACTATGGGCTTGCACCACTATATGTGGCTAATTTTTTTTTTATTTATTAATTTTTTTTTTTTTTTTTTGCCAGGGCTAGGTTTGAACCCACTACCTCTGGCATATGGGGTTGGCACCCTACTTCTTTGAGCCACAGGCGCTGCCCCTATTTATTAATTTTTTTTTTAGAGACAAGGTCTTGTTATGTTGCCCAGGCTGGTCTTCTACTCCTAGCCTAAAGCCATCCTCCCACCTCAGCTTCCCAAGTAGCTGGGATACATTGTTTCTGGCTTGCCTTTTTCATTATTTATCCTTCTATTGCAATACCTTTCACTAATCTTAAAATATGAAATGTCTCGAAAGTGATTAGGGCACATTCATGGGTAATGGATCCAATAAGGATTTCTTTTCTTTTTCTTTCCTTTTTATTTTTTTGTGTCGAGACAGAGTCTTAATTTGTCATCCTCAGTAAAGTGCTCACAGCAACCTCAAACTCCTGGGCATGAGTGATTCTCTTGCCTCAGCTTCCCAAGTAGCTGGGACTACAGGCACCAGCCCCAACACCCGGCTATTTTTAGAGACGAGGTCTTGCTTTGGCTCAGCCTGGTCTCCAAACAGAGCTCAGGCAATCCACTGCATCAGCCTTCCAAGTGCTGGGATTACAGGTGTGAGCCACCATGCCTGGCATCAACATGGATTTCTGAAGGGAACTGAAAATATTTTGGAATGTGCATAGGCTTTTAGATGAGTGGCAAGTAGGACAACCATGTTCTTCCATGTGTTCATTGGAGCCTCTATCATAGAGATTCTTCATGATGTGACCAAGGAAGGTAGTTCTTAAATTCTTGTAATGTAAAATATGCGTAAGCATTGCTGTCCTAATTTCAATATTTTTCTGGAGCTGGAGAGGTTTTTATTTTGAAGGGGTTTCCTGCTGTGATATAGTCTGCCTGTACTGTTAAGTCTAAATAGAGAGTGGAAGTGTAAGCAAAACAAATAATCAAAGGTACTGTAAGGTGCTATCAATAAACTCAAAAATTGGGCAGTGCCTATGGCTCAGTGGGTAGGGTGCTGGCCCTGTATACTGAGGGTGGCAAGTTCGAACCCAGCCATGGCCAAACTGCAACAAAAAAAATAGCTGGGCATTGTGGCAGGGGCCTGTAGTCCCTGCTACTTGGGAGGCTAGGGCAAGAGAATTGCCTAAGCCCAGAAGTTGGAGGTTGCTGTGAGCTATCTGATGCAATGGCACTCTACTAAGGGCGATAAGTGAGACTCTGTCTCAACAAAAAAACATAATAATAAAAATAAACTTGAAAATAAGGTTTCATTATATATCATTATATATGTTGTTAGCTTTATTGCATTAGTATAGAAGACATAGTTTTAAGATATTAACATACTTATTATTTTAGAATTGCTGTAGTCAGTGCAATTTGACTTTTTTTTTTTTTTTTTTGAGACAGAGTTTCACTTTATCGCCCTCGGTAGAGTGCAGTGGCATCACATCTCACAGCAACCTCCAATTCCTGGGCTAAGGCGATTCTCTTGCCTCAGCCTCCCGAGTAGCTGGGACTACAGGTGTCTCCCACAATGCCTGGCTATTTTTTTGTTTTGCAGTTTGGCCGGCATCGGGTTCGAACCTGCCACCCTCAGTATATGGGGCCAGCACCCTACCCACTGAGCCATAGGCGCCACCCTGCAACTTGACTTTAAATGGGACTACTTTAAAATGAGCCATATTAAGTGTTTCCTATCTTCAGATTCAGGCAGACTTAGATCAAAAATACTTGAGAAACCTCAATAAAACAACAATACAATGATAAAAAAAAAAACTAGCACAAATAAAAAACAATTCAGTGTGACAACAGTTTGCGTCATTTACCTTGCATTAAGTATTATGCTGCATTATTGTGTGTAAGGGACTTGAGCATCCACAGATTTTGGTGTCCACAGGGATCGTGGAACCAATCCTCCATAGGTACAGGGATGACTATAAAAGCTTTTTAGTTATAGAGTATAATAAAATCAATGTACATGAAAATAACCTAAAAGTATTTTGTTATTCAGTATTAAGTGTGCTGTTTATGCTTTTAAATCAAATACCTCTTCACTTTCATCGAGGTATATTTCACAAACAATAAAATTCATTCATTTTAAAGTTACAGTTTAATGAGATTTGGCAGTTGTGTTGGTTGTAAAGGCTCCATTTTGTAGAATGATCTTGCTTCTACAAGATCATTCTTGGTAAGCAACACAAATTCTGGCTATTTTAAGCAAGAAAAAAAAGTGTATTAGAAAGATACAATTGAAAGCAGAGCTGACCAGCTAGGCCTCAGGAGGGATAGGAGCCAAGGGTGGTGCTGGCAGAGATGTGTCCATGTGGAACTCAGCTACATGAGCTCCTGAACTTTTGGGTGTTTCTCTTCTTTTGCTGGCTGTCCTGTGATTCAAATTCCTGAGTAAGGAAATCGGACTGAACGTGTCTACTTACTTCTGGATACATTTACAAGAAGTAGGGGAGGGGGCAGTTCTCTAAAGGATGGCCTGGTGATCAATAATAAGGATATTCAATAAAGGAACCATCTGAACAATCTCTTGAGGGCTGGGTGCAGTGGTTCACACCTGTAATCCTAGCATTCTGGTAGGCTGAGGTGGGTGGATTGCTTGAGGTGACCAAGAGGAAGACCCTGTCTCTATGAAAAAAAAAATAGAAAAACTAGCTTGGCATTGTGATAGGTACCTGTAATCCCATCTACTTGGGAGGCTGAGGCAAGAAGATCATTTGAGCCCAGGAGTTAGAGGTTGCTATGATTTGTGACATCATGGCACTCTATCCAGGGCAACAGAGTGAGACTGTCTCAAAACAAACAAACAAACAAACAAAAACAAAATAAAACTATGTCTTGATTTTTTAGCTGCGTGAATAAAAGTTGCTTTTTAGTGTGCATAGGGCTGGTTATCTAGAAACTTGGAGGTAATATTTATAGCTAATCCGAAATTTATTTAACACTTAATTGTATGCCAACGACTATTCTGGGTGCTTTATATGCTGTGTATTATCTAATTTAATAAGTTGTTCGACATTCCCCTTAATCGGAATTTAAATTCTATGAAGGTAGGGATTTTGATGTTCTTACTTAATAGTGCCTGGACTGATGTTAGGAACATAGTAGGTATTCAGTAATTATTTGTGAGTAGGGTAGGTATTTCCCCTTTGATGGCTGTGTATAGATTTAAAGATAAGGAGAAATGTTTTAAATGAAGTAGAAAGAATACAGAGAAATTATGGCCATTTGATTTCTAGTTCTATACTGCTTTTTCTTACCTGAATGATATTTTATAAATTAGCTCCTCTTGCACCAGTGTATTGTGGATGTGAAGTTTAGAGGCTGTGGGAACTTTTGATACAGTATTCCAGACATCTTTACTTCTCTCAAGGACAGCTCTTCTTATTGCTGCCACTGCATTCAGATGGAGTGAGATTCAACTAAAAGTGTCAGGCTGAACGCTATCATTCATACCTGTAATCCCAGCACTTTGGAAGGCTGAGGCAGGAGGATCACTTGAGGTCAGGAGTGTAAGACCAGCTGGGCAACATAGTGAGACCCCATCTCTTAAAAAAGAGAAAAAAGCTAGTTGTGGTGGCATGATTGCTTGAACTCAGAAGTTGGAGGTTACTTTGAGCTATGATTACACCACTGCACTCCAGTCTTAGTGGCAGAGCAAGGTCAGAAAACCCCAGATAACCTTGGCTAAAACCAAAGTTTCCATTTCATGTAGAAGTACATTTTGCACTATGGATTGGGTGATGGATCTGTTTTGTGAAGTTGTCAGCTAAGGCTGACAGCCACGTACACCTGAGCTGGCAGGTTCGAATCCAGCCCAGGCCCACCAAACAACAATGATGGCTGTAACCAAAAAATGGCTAGGCGTTGTGGCGGGCGCCTGTAGTCCCAGCTACTTGGGAGGCAGAGTCAGGAGACTCGCTTAAGCCCAGGAATTGGAGGTTGCTGTGAGCTGTGCTGCCATAGCACTCTATCCAGGGTGATAGCTTGAGGCTCTGTCTCAAAAAAAACAAACAAACGTTCACTATGACAGTGTAGGAACTGGCCCAGGAGAGTAATTGTCTTGCTTAGCTGATGCTTCTGGGAGTGTGTTTTGGTGTCCCCATAACTTGCTTTCTCCCAGTTTGCCAGAAACAAGTCACAGAGCCAGTAAAAGACATTACTGAGGGAAAAGGTTGTAGGAAATGCAAAAAAAAAGCAACCACAAAAAAACCTCACAAGATAATTATCATCATTGTTTTAGGTATTTGTTGTTGTATAGCAAACCACTGTGAAGGTTCATGGTTTAAAATAATATTTTATTATTTTTCATAATTCTGTACATTAGTGTCTTTGTATTGCTATAAAGGAATACCTGAGCCTGGGTAATTTATTTTAAAAAGAGTTTTATTTGGCTTGTGGTTCTCCAGGCTGTATATGATGTATGGTGCCAGCACCTGCTTTTGGGGAGGGATTCAGTCCACTTTTACTCATGTCAGAAGGAGAAGGGGAGTTGTGCCGATACCACTTGACAGAATAGGTGAGGTGGAGAAAGAGGGAGCATGCATGCACGTGCCTGGCAGGCCCTTTACAAGTGCCAGTTCTCATGGGAACTAAAAATGAGAATCTAGTCGTTTCCTGAAGCAGTGATTTTCGAATGGTGTGCTGTGAAACATTTTGAAGATCATTAATTAAATTATTTTTGAAAGAAGTTCAAAGCACATAGAGTATATTCTTTTTTTTCTCTTTTTTTGATCAACATAATTTAAATGTGCTGTGTAAGTTTAACTATAGGTTTAAGCGTGCTGTGAGATACGAAAGGTTGAAAAACACTGCTCTAAGGAATGGCACCGAGGCACTCAAAACATCCTCCATAATACCCCACCTTCAACATTGGGGATCAGATTTAAACATGAGATTTGGTGGAACCAAATTAATCATATCCGAACCATAGCAGTTGGCAAGATGAGTCTTCTGCTGGTCTCACTTGGGATCTCTCACGTGGTTCCATTCAGCTGGTGGCTAGTCAAGAACTGAAAGATCCAAATGGTCACTCCTGCAGTCTGGATCCTTGTCAGGATTGGCTGGAAGTCTGAGACACTTCTCTTTCACACGGCCTCTTTCTTCTTCCTCTCTAAGCAGTCTTTAGACCAAGCTTCTTTACAACCTGGTGGCTGTTTCCTGAGAGTGGAAGTATGGCAGTGTAGTGTAGCATACCTCCACTTGTTCAAAGCAAGTCATGCTACCAGCCCAGAGATAAAGAGGGCCTAGGTTAATATATGTGTTTGTGTTTGGTTTTTTTTTGTTGTTGTTTTGAGACAGAGTCTCACTATGTGACCCTTGGTAGAGTGCTGTGGCGTCACAGCTCACAGCAACAGCAAACTCTTGGGCTTAAGCCATTCTCTTGTTTAGCCTCCCAAGTAGGTGGGACTACAGGCACCCGCCACAACACCCGACTCTTTTTTTGTTATAGTTGTCATTGTTGTTTAGCAGACCCGGGCTGAGTTTGAACCCACCAGCCCCGGTGTATATGGCCGGCACCCTAACCACGAGCTATGGGTGCCGAGTCTGTGTCTTAGTTTTTAATAAAAATATTAAAATGTAAAAAAAAATTTAAAAAGTAGACAAGCTTATAGAATAAGGATATAAAGAAAGAAAATATTTTTGTATAACTATACAACATGTTTGCATTTTAAGGTATTATTACAAAAGAGTCAAAAGCTTAAAAAAATAGTTTATAAAGTAAAAAAGTTATAGTATGCTAAAGTTAATTTATTATTGAAGAAAGCAAAATTTGAAAAAAATTCAGTATAGCTTGAGTGTGTAATGTGTGTAATGTATACAGTAATGTTCTGGGCTTTCACATTCACTCACTCACTCACTCAGAGCATCTTCCAATCCTTTAAGCTCTGTTCATGGTAAATGCCCAGTACAAGAGTACTGTTTTTTATTTTTTGAACTGCATTTTTACTATTCCTTTTCTAAGTTTATATACACAAGTACTATCATTGTGTTATAATTCCCTTCAGTATTCAGTATGGGAACATGCTGTATAGGTTTGTAAATTAGGAGCAGTAAGTTATCATATAGCCTAGGTGTGTAGTAGGCTATATGAAGCCATCTGGGTTTGTGTAAGTACACTTCATGTTGTTCACACAATGACAAAATTGTCTAAGGACTCATTTCTCACAGTGTATCCCTATCATTAAGTGATGCGTGACTGTAAACATATGGTACACAGTATCCTGCTGAAGCTCTGATTGTTTCCTTCTCTAATCTTTTTTTTCTCTCTTTATCTTTCATTTGTATAGTATCCTTTGCTGTTTTCAAAATCTTTTTTTTTTAGAGACAGAGTCTCACTTTATCGCCCTTGTTAGAGTGCTGTGGCGACACAGCTCACAGCAACCTCTAACTCCTGGGCTTAGGTGATTCTCTTGCCTCAGCCTCCCGAGTAGCTGGGACTACAGGGGCCTGCCACAATGCCCAGCTATTTTTCTGTTTTTGCAGTTCGGCTGAGGCTGGGTTTGAACCCGCCACCTTCGGTATATGGGGTCAGCGCCCTACTCATTTAGCCCACAGGCGCCACCCTCAAAATCTTTTTATTGCAGTGTATAGTCCACTCTTAATTGTATCCAATGGAGGCTGGGCCCAGTGGCTCACGCCTGTAATCCTAGTACTCTGGGAGGCTGAGGCAGTTGGATTGCTTGTGGTCAGGAGTTCAAGACCAGCCTGAGCAAGAGCTAGATCCCTGTCTCACTAAAAATAGAAAAACTGAGGCAAGAGGATCACTTGAGCCCAAGAGTTAAAGGTTACTGTGAGCTATCATGATGCCTTGGCGCTCTACCCTGGGTGATAACTTGGGACTCTGTCTCAAAAAAAAAAATTGCATCCAGTGTATTTTCTTTTTCTTTTTTCTTTTTTTTTGAGACAGAGCTTCAAGCTGTTGCCCTGGGTAGAGTGCTGTGGCATCACAGCTCACAGCAACCTTCAACGCCTGAGCTCAAGCGATTCTCTTGCCTCTGCCTCCCAAGTAGCTGGGACCACAGGCATCCACCACAACGCCCGGCTATTTTTTGGTTGCAGTCATTGTTGTTTGGCGGCCCAGGCTGGATTCGAACCCGCCAGCTCAGGTATATGTGGCTGATGCCTTAGCAGCTTGAGCCACAAGCGCCGAGCCATCCAGTGTATTTTACATTTTAATTTCATTTTAAGATACTGCATTTTTCATTCATAACTTCTCCCTGGATATATTTCATGTCTTTCATTTCCGTCTTTATTGTCTTTATATTTCCCTTTATATCTTTAAGAAATTTTAAGATGATTTGTAACATTTTAAGGTTCTTATGCTAATTTCATCATTTCTGTCATTATTGAAGTTGTTTGTATTTATTGACTTTTATCCTGATTTTGGCACATATTTTCCTGCTTTTTTGCATGCCTTGTAATTTTTATTGGGCTCCATCCAGACACTGTGGATTTTACGTTGAGTGCTGAATTTTGTTGTATTCCTTTAAAGAGTGTTGGACCTTAGTATGGCATTTAGTTATTTATGTATCATTTTAATTTTTTTGAGACTCCCTTTTATGTTTTCTTATGATGAGTTTGTACAATTTTTTGTTCTGGTATTTCTTTATCCTTAGTACCAATATGTAACCCTTTTGCGGACTCTATCCAAATTCCCTTATCTTTCTACTTTGGCTGATAGATCAGAATGTAGACTATCCACCAGAGAACTGAGCCCTGAGAATTGTTCATCCTGTTACTTTTGGGTGATTCTTTCCTTGGCCTTGTGAGATTGAACATATTCATGCACAAACTGTTACTCATCCATATTCTTGAAGGGACCCTCTGCAGGGTCTCTCTGCAGCTTTTGCCTTTCAGTATACTCTCCTGTAAATTTTGGCTGCCTTGCTAACTGTCTTCTCAGTTTCCTCAACTTGACTTTACTACTGGGTTGTGTTGGTCCCCTCTTCCTGTACTGTGGCTTTTAAACCATTATTAGGCAGTAGGCTAGAGCAGTTGTAGGGCTTAGTTTATTTGTTTTTCTTGTCTGCTTTCCTGGTTACCCTTTTTATTTAGTAGTCATGTGTGCCTTAGAAGTACTTCATAGATTAGTGCATTTTTTTTTTTGAGACAGAGCCTCAAGCTGTCACCCTGGATAGTGCCGTGGCATCACAGCTCACAGCAACGTTCAATTCCTGGGCTTAAGCGAGTCTCCTGCCTCCGCCTCCCAAGTAGCTGGGACTATAGGCGCCTGCCACAACGCCTGGCCATCTTTTGGTTGCAGCCGTCATTGTTGTTTGGTGGGCCCGGTCGGATTCGAACCCGCCAGTTCAGGTGTACTTGGCTGGTGCCTTAGCTGCTTGAGCCACAGGCACCGAGCCGTTAGTGCATTTCTTAAGTCTTTTATTTTTATTTTATTATTTTATTTTTTTCTCAGATTTTGGCCAGGGCCAGGTTTGAACCCACCACCTCTGGCATATGGGGCCGGCGCCCTACTCCTTGAGCCACAGGCGCCACCCACATTTCTTAAGTCTTTTAAGTTTTAAGTTTCTTTTTCAGAATTCTAGCCTTTATCGCTAATGTCATTGCATAATTTCAGATAGATTTTTTTGCTTATTAATTTCCAGTTGACCTTGAACAGTGCAGTGGTTAAGAGTGCTAACCCCTCAATAAGTTGAAAATCCACATATAATTTTTTTTTTTTTTTTTTGAGACAGAGCCTCAAACTGTCACCCTGGATAGAGTGCTGTGGCATCACAGCTCACAGCAACCTCCAATTCCTGGGCTCAAGCAAGTCTCTTGCCTCTGCCTCCCAAGTAGCTGGGACTACAGGCACCCGCCACAATACCCGGCCATTTTTTGGTTGCAGCCGTAGTTGTTTGGCGGGTCCAGGCTGGATTTGAACCCGCCAGGTCAGGTGTATGTGACTGGTGCCTTAGCCCGTTGAGCCACAGGCCCTGAGCCACACATATAATTTTTGATTTTCCCCAAACCTAACTACTAACAGCCTACTGTTGATTGGAAACCTTAACAGCTGATTAACCTGTATTTTATATGTTATATTTATTATGTACTGTATTCTTACAATTAGGTAAGCTAGAGGAAAAAAAATGTAAGAACATTATAATGAAAGGAAAATATGTTTACTATTCCTTAAGTGAAAGCAGATAATCATAAAGGTCTTCTTCATCTTTGCCATTTTCATGGTGAGTAGGTTGGGAAGAGGAGGGGTTGGTCTTACTGTCTTGGGGTGGCAGAGATAGAAAGGGAGATAGAAAAGGCAGGCACATTCAGGGTACCTTTTGTTGTAAAATGTCTGTGTGTAAGCGGACCCTCCCAGATCAGATCCACATTGTTCAAGGGTCAGTTGTATTTATTTTTTTTTACTGTTACCTAAATATATACTTTATTTGGATTTCATCAGCTTTCCCACTAATGTCCTTTTTCTTTCCCAGTATAGAATACCATGTTGCATTTAATCCTCATGTCTCTTGTTTCTTCCGGTTTGTGACAATGTCTGAGGGTTTTATTTGTTACGACCTTTAAAAAATTTATTTTTGAAGATTACTGGTCAGGTATTTTGTATACTCTCTCTCAATTTGAGTTTGATATTTTCTCTTTCTATGGGCTTCTTTTGGGGGGGAGATATAATATAATGTTAAATTTACCCTCATAACCATTCTTTGTGTGTATTATCTTCACATTGTTGTGTAACTTATCTGTAGAACTTTTTCATCTTGCACATCTGAAACTCCATACCCATTGAATAACTTTCCATTTCTCCTTCCTCCCACCTTATTTCATTCAGCATAGTGTCCTTAAAGTTTACCCATGTGGTAGAATGTGACAGGACTTCCTTTTTTAAGAGCCGAATACTATTCCATTTTTTTGGAGAGACAGAGTCTCACTTTATCGCCCTCGGTAGAGTGCCGTGGCATCACACAGTTCACAGCAACCTCCAACTCCTGGGCTTAGGTGATTCTCCTGCCTCAACCTCCCCAGTAGCTGGGGCTACAGGCACCCGCCACAACGCCCAGCTATTTTTCTGTTTTTGCAGTTTGGCCGAGGCTGGGTTTGAACCCGCCACCTTCGGTATATGGGGCCGGTGCCCTACTTGATGAGCCACAGGCGCCGCCCAAGTATACAACATTTTTTTAATCCAGTTATCTGTTGATGGACATTTGTTTCTGTTTATTGTGTGTTGTGAATAATGTAGCAATGAATGTAGGTACAAAAATCTCTTTGAGATCCTGCTTTTGATTCTTTTGACTATACTTCACATACCCAGAAATGAGAAGCTGGATCATGGTAGTTCTACATTTTGTGGGGATCTCATATTGTTTTCTATGGTGCCTGCACCATTCTACATTTCTGCCGGCTGCGCACAGAGTTCTAATTTCTCCACACCCTTGCCAACACTTATTTTCTGTTTTGTTTTTTTCTTCTTCGATAGTGACCATCTTGATGGATGTAAGGTGACATCTCATTGTGCGTGCACGCGTGTGTGTGTGTTTGAATCAGTCTCACTCTGTTGCCCAGGCTAGAGTGCTGTGTTATCAGCCTACTTCACAGCATCCTCAAACTCCTGGGTTCAAGTGATCCTCCAGCTTTAGCCTCCTGAGTAACTGGGACTACAGGTGCATGCCACAAGACCCAGCTAATTTTTCTATTGTTGGTTAGAGACAGGGCGTTGCTCTTGCTCAGGCTGGTCTCAAACTCCAGAGCTCAAGGGATCTTGCCTTCTAGAGTGCTAGGATTACAAATGTGAGCCACTCTGCGGGCTATCTCACTGTGATTTGGGTTTGCATTTCTCTTACGATTAGCCATGTTTACCATCCTTTCATATGTTTTTTGGCTATTTGTGTATCTTCTTTGAGTAGACATTTCTCTTGGTATGGTCATTGCTCCTGGGATATTATAGTTTTTAGGTTCTCTTACCTGACAGAGTTAGGAAACATACGTAGTTATACTCACACATGTGTACACATGCAAAGGTATTTATTTCTGTCATCTGTGTTTATTTCTATATCAGACAAATCCTTTTAGTTATAACTAAATTCAGTTCACAACATTTTGAAAGGGCTTTCTTGAAAGGGCTTTCTGCTTTTTCCCCATATTTTGGATGTCTTTTGAAAAAATGGTCAATTCAGAATGTTGTGGGGATATGCATTAGTATCCTGACTTCATATTACATATTGCTATTTTACATAAAACTTTTTATTGAGTCAGATTTACTTAATATAGTAAAATATGTAATTTCCAAAATAAAGTTTAGGTCCTACATTAAGGGTAGGCACTGGGTTGTTTTTTTTTCTCTTTTAATGTTATCATTGCGAAATTATTTATGTAAACCTGTTCTTGCTTGAGAGAAATCTATGATTTTGAATCTTTCTCTTTCAAGCTTTAATAATAACTGCAAAGGATGTGTATATGTGTATGTAAAAGTTCTCATTTCATAAAAAGCCCATGGGCTTTAACACTTTGGGCTTAGGCCAAAACTTTCAGATTTCTTTGCTTTTGCAAGGCTTTTCTTCGACAGATTTGAATAGATCAAAATGTCTTAAGTTGCCACGGAAGCCTATAATAATAATCCTTAGAAACTTTTCTTTTCCTTCTTCCTTATTTCTTTTTACTTTTTGTTACTTACAAAGCTATTGGAAGATACAGATAATGTGGGCTTCATGAAATTTAAAATCCATCTAAAAATCAGATACTCTGTGAAAATGAAGGTTTGTTTTCCAAGTTTGGTTTGAATGTGTGGAGGGATTTTTTCTACCTAAGAAATAATAGTATTTTCTTTTGCTATATTTTATCATATGATATGTTTTTTTTTAGAAGGTTCAAAGTTATACTCAGTTAAAATTGTCTGTTTAATACAACCACACCATTTTCTAAGAACCATCTCATAAATTAAAGAATGAGATAGCCAAGAAAGAGATTTAAGACGTTATTTCTAGGCAAAACTCAATTTAAATCATACTTCTGATGCCGGAATTTCAGGTTCTTGGTCTCAGGTGATTCAAAGAAGGAATCGACGGACCACAAGTGTAGTGGTAAGTCAGGATTTATTTACAGGAAAGAAGAATTACAAGTAGAGGAAAAAGCAAACCTCCAAGCAAGAGGACCCAGGAGGGGAG
>CAUYRH010100307.1:0-19205 GCA_963574655.1 Perodicticus potto | reverse complement strand
GGCTAAGGCGCCAGCCACGTACACCTGAGCTGGCGGGTTCGAATCCAGCCCAGGCCCGCCAAACAACAATGATGGCTGCAACCAAAAAATAGCCAGGCGTTGTGGCGGGCGCCTGTAGTCCCAGCTACTTGGGAGGCGGAGGCAGGAGACTCGCTTGAGCCCAGGAATTGGAGGTTGCTGTGAGCTGTGATGCCACCGCACACTATCCAGGGTGACAGCTTGAGGTTCCGTCTCAAAAAAATTAAAAAAAAAAAATAAGATCTTCAGGCCCATTCTGCCTCAGCCTCCCCCAGACCCTGTCCTCAGCTTCTTGCTGTACAGTTATTCAGGGGTCCCCTGACCTGAGTCCACGTTGCAAGGGAAAGGGCCTTTGAAATATCCTGTAATCTATCCCCACCCTCAACCCCACCCTGGGCCAGCATCTTTTTTCTTTTTCTTTCTTTCTTTTTTTTTTTTTTTTGGTGACATTTTCACTCTGTTGCCCAGGCTAGAGTGCCATGGTATCAGTCTACCTCACAGCAACCTCAGACTCCTGCGTTCAAGCGAATCTCTTACCTCAGTCTCCTAAGTAGCAGGAATTATAGGCGCCTGCCACAATGCTGGGCTAATTTTTCTATTTTTAGTAGAGACAGTCTTGCTCAGCGTACTCCTAAGCTCAAGAGATCCTCCCACCTTGGCCTCCCATAGTGCTAGGATTATAGGCATGAGCCACCACACCTGGCCCTTAATATTTCTATTTTTAGTAGAGACAGAGTCTCACTCTTACTCAGTGAACTCCTAAGCTCAAGTGATCCTCCCACCTTGGCCTCCCACAGTGCTAGAATTACAGGCGTGAGCCACCATTCCCAGCCTGGGTCAGCATTTTCTGATGGAGATCACTGCTCTCTGCTGTGTGCTGAGAGGAGAGAAATGATTCCTTATAATTACTTTGACATATTCAGTTTAAATGGGTACGTTTGTTTGCTTATTCTGAATGAATAGTAGTTTTTACATGATATGAAAATTGAACACTTAATAAGGGGGGAAGTTTTACCTCCATCCCTGACCTCCAGTACTTTTCCTCCCAAGAGGCAAGTAGAGATACCAGTTTCTTGTATATCATTCTAGAGTTATCCTGAGCTTTTGCCAGCATGTGTGGATATATGTTCTGTTTTCCCCTGTTTTACACTTCAGTGTCATAGTATATGATCTGTTCTGCACTTGTCAGAGATTGTCCGTATCAATGCAAGAGGAGCTCGCTTGTTCTTTCTTGCTGTTGTGCATTATTCCCTTGCAAGGATATACTATAACTTGTTTAATGTGTTTTTCAAAGGTATATTCTAGAAATTTTGAGTCCATAGCAGGGAAGAGGATGTGATCCTTTTCGGAAAAAGAAAAAAAGACTTTTGTTGGTAGAGAAAAGTTAGAAACCAGTGTGTATCTGATGGTTGCTAAGGAAGTGTGTCCTTTAATTAATCTCTGAATACCCATAACTTAATTATCTCTGTGCAGACAGAAATCTCTCTGGTAAGAGGAAAGACTGCTTAGCCTCATCTGTTTGGAAAAAGCTGCCCCAGGCCTTTGTTCTGCTGATGTGTGCTTTGTGTCCGTAATCATTTTCGTGGCAACCAGTGGATAAATGGCAGCTTCTTCCTTTTCTGGGAAATAGAATGGGTGGGTCAAAGGCCAAAGCATGTGATCTCTTGAGAGAGTCTTGTGTGAGAAAGGGCTTGAGCCTGAGTAAGGAGACACCACTGGAAACAGTGACACCTGGCAAAGCTGCTGAGAGCCTGATATGTGACTCAAAAATATCAGAAGCCAAGGTGTTCTTATACATCTTTGAACAAATTGGCAAGAAGGGTTTCTCTCCTATTCTGAACAGAAAACCAGAGTTTATGAAGTATCAGATAATACAAGTTGTTTTTTTCCTTAAGACAGAGTCTCACTTAGTCACCTTGGGTACAGTGGTGTGATATCATAGCTCACAGCAACCTCAAACACTTGGCCTCAAGTGATCCTCTTGCCTCAACTTCCCAAGTTGATGGGGCCACTGGTGCCTGCCACCAGGTCTAGCTAGTTTTTCTATTTTTAGTACAGATGGGGTCTCACTTTTGCTCAGGTTGGTCTCCAACTCCTGAGCTCAAGCAATCCAACTGCCTTGGCCTTCCAGAGTGCTAAGATTATAGGCGTGAGCCTGGTGTTTTAAGGATAAGTGGTAAAGAAGCATAATTGTACTTAGGGTTTTTGGGGGGGGTTGAGACAGACTCTCACTATGCCACCCTCGGTAGAGTGCGGTGGCGTCACAGCTCACAGCAACCTCACACTCTTGGGCTTGAGCAGTTCTCTTGCCTCAGCCTCCCAACTAGCTGGGACTACAGGCACCTGCCGCAACACCTGGCTGTTTTCTTGTTGCGGTTGTCATTGTTGTTTAGCTGGCCTGGGCCAGGTTCAAACCCACCAGCCTCTGTGTACATGGCTGATGCCATAATCACCGTGCTATGGGCGCCGAGCCACGGTTATTTTTTAAAAATTTTTGCTTCAATTGTATCACATCAGCTATATGGTTGAGTGTTTATATTTGGTTATTTTCCTAAAGAATTTAGTAACCTCAAATCCTTTGTGCATATAGACAAAGATAAACCATACCTAAATTTAAAACTTATAAAAATGGAGTTCAACTGTAGAGAAAAAAACAGAATGTAATCAATGAACCTCTTTTTAATTCTTACTACATGCAAAATGCAATGGGAAGTACCAACTTTGTTCTCTGAAGGATTAGAAGGGTGTGGGCACCAGTGTCTGCCTGTTCATTTCTCTCTCTGTTCAGTATTATAGTAGACTACTACATGAACATCAAATTTACCCCTTTAACTATTTTTAAGTATATAGCTCAGTGGCACTAAATATATTCACAATACTATGCAGTCATGAGTACCATCCATCTCCAGAACTTTTTCACCTTCATAAATTAAAACTCCATACCCCTTAAACAATAGCTTCCCTCCCTCCTCCACCTCCAACCGTGGCCACTGGTAACCACTTCTCCTGTGGGTGACCACACTAGGTACCTCAGGTAACGGGGATCATACAATATTTGTCCTTTTGTATCTGGATTATTTCACTTATTATAATGTTTTCAAGGTTTATTCATCTTATAGCATATACCAGAATTCTCTTTTAAAGCTGTGTAATGATCCACTTTGTGTATATACACACAAATGACACTTTATTTATCCATTTGTTGATATTTGGGTTGTATGACTTTGTGCCAGTTGTTTAACCTCTCTGCTATGAACATGAGTGTATATGTATCAGAGTCCCTGCTTTCAGTACTTTGGGGTATATACCTAGAAACTGATTCAGATGGCAATTCTATGCTTGATTTTTGAGGAGTACTATCTTCCACAGAAGCTGCACCATTTTACATTCCTATCAGCAATGTACCAAAGTTCAATGTCTCCACATTCTTGCCATAACTTATTTTCTATTATTTTTCTTTTTTTACGATAGTCATCCAAATGCATGTGAAGCGATTGCCCTCCTTTCTCAGCCATCCTGTGGGAAGCTTGGCTGCTCTGATCATGCTTTGCCTCCTTCCCTCTGTTTCTTCCTTATTCCTCAAATATTTACTGAGCACCTACTACATGCCAAGCTGATTGCTGAACACCATGGATGTGGTCACTGAAATGGAAGTGGTGCCCACCCTCACATAGCTTGTCCAATTGCAAGCCAGATATTTAAGTGGAAACATAATCTCTTGAGGTTTGCTTTAGCAAATGAATGCCATCCTGTGATGTGAAGTAAGTATCCCAAAAACGTCTTCCAGTGCTAAACAATAAAGACAGAAGGGACGAACACCTGACTGCTACACCAGGAGATGAGAAGAATTTATGATCTTTGAGCAAAGAATACATTATAGCATCAACTCTTTGACCCCAAATGGGAGGAGAGTTGTAAGCTGA
Organism: Perodicticus potto; assembly: GCA_963574655.1. Taxonomy (NCBI): domain Eukaryota; kingdom Metazoa; phylum Chordata; class Mammalia; order Primates; family Lorisidae; genus Perodicticus; species Perodicticus potto. The sequence continues at coordinate 15,264 of CAUYRH010100307.1, read as the reverse complement.
GCTATGTTAGTAGTTAAAAGGAACAGTGAGCAAAGGGGCAAGGCAGCCTGAGAAGTAGAGGACTGGTGCTACAAAGCTTCACAAGCCACAAAAGTGTCTGGAGGCTGGAGCAGCAACTTTCAAGGGAACTGGGCCTTTTGGCTCAGAGCAGAGGGGAACAAAGCTGGAATTTGTCAGGGTTTCAAAGAGTTGAAAACATAGAAGGCCTACACTTCTAGCAAAATAGCCTGAGTCCATATGATTTTATTCATTTATTCCATTTATTCAACTTTTGTTTTATACTTTTCGTTGCAAGGCTGTGCCAAAGTACTGGGTGTATTTTGGTGAATAAAACAAACATACATGTGGACTCAAAGCCAGGTGCAAACAATAATCAAGTAATCAACAAATTTATCATTGCAGAACGCTCTGAAAGGAAAAAAGAGGGTGTGGTAAGAATGTCTTGGGAGGGAGGTGTTCAGTAAATAAAAGGGTGATTGCAAAAGCCTTCATTGAACAAGTGACATTTAGGCTGAGACCTCAGGGGCAAGAAGTTGTTGGTCATCAGGAGTGTCCCACACATTTGTCAGCATGTGGGAAATAACCTGGTGTATTCAACGAATGGAGAGGTGGTCACTGGGCCAAAGCATTCACTTTCACTCCAGCCATGCTTGGAAATGAGTAAAGGAGTTTTAAGCAGGGAAGTAAACAGAAGTGATTAATGTCTCAAAATGATCACTCTGAATATGTAAATGAAAGGAGATTGGAGGGGGCCAAGGCGGGTTCCATAGAACCAGTCCGAAGGCTACTGCAGTGGTCCAAGTGAGACGTGTTTGTGGTTGGGACCAAAGTTTGGAGAGTGGATAACTTGAGATTTGTATTTTAGAGTTGGATTCTTCGGGATTGAATGAAGGGGAGGCAGGAATGCAGACTCACCCCCGCAGTGCATACAGAGGTGTGGGTGATGCAAAGGAGAGGAGTGAATTTGGGTAGACCAAAATTTAGAGTGAGGTTTGGATCGGTTAGATTGAGGTGCCTGTGAGTCAGCCAAGTGGAAATGTCCAGTAAGTAGTTGTGTCTGGAACACATAGCAGAGATTTGAGCTGAAGAAATAAATTTAGGAGCCAGGGAAAGATGAAATCATCTAAACTAAAGAAAAGAGAGCCCAGGATGGAGCCTTGGGAAATGCAGATCCTTCAGCATTTACAAGGGAGGCGGAGGCGGAGGAGGCAGTGATACAGGAGAAAGGCCAAGAGACTGTGGCATCACGGAAAGTAGAAGAGGAGAGGGGTCGACTATAGCAAATGTTCCTGAGGTGTCAAAGAAGATGCAGGAAAGAGACCACTGGAGAGGATCACGCAGAATGTTAGGGACTTTGGAGAATGCAGTTTCGAGGCAGGTGCCAAGTAGATTAGCACCCTAATTGATGCGGTCACTGGGTTTTGTCATGATCAGTGGGAGACCCTCGGAATGTGGTGTGGTGGGTAAGGTCTATGTGGCTGATTGAAAGGACCTGCTTTCAAAGTCACACGAGCAGTGTGTTTTGTCGTCCCCTCCCATGATTGGTGTCTGCGAAGATCACACTGCCTTGAGCCTAGCAGGGTGGTGCAGGGGTTGAAGAATCCTCTGCAGCATCCTTCTCAAGGCTCTGCTAACTCACCTGCTTCCCTCTCCCTCTGCTCCCCTGCAGGACACTTCACCGCCATGGTATGGAAGAATACAAAGAAGATGGGAGTGGGGAAGGCATCTGCAAATGATGGGTCCTCCTTCGTAGTGGCCAGATACTTCCCAGCAGGCAATGTTGTCAACCAGGGCTTCTTCGAAGAAAATGTCCTGCCTCCAAAGAAGTAACTTGTCCAATGTCACGGGAAGGCAGCAGACTTAAGAATGGATGCGAAGTGCCTAGAGCCACCAAAACCCAGCTGTGTCTGTCCGTGTGTGTGATGTGCATGTCCCTCGCACACGCTTGGACATACAAATCTGCATGAGCTCGTTCTTATTAAAGGAATGAGCACAGGAAGCATTTACTCTGATAGTTGCCTAGACCACGATTATTTGGATTTGAGAGAGAAGCCAATTTTTAAAAATTTCGTGTTTTTAAGCAAACTTCTTTTGTACCTTTTCCTACTTCTAATCTAATATCCATCCCTGGACTTTTTGTATTCCAAATATTTGTTCTTTGTGACACTGAGAAGTCAAGTTCATTTTATGTGATCTTCATGCATTGTAATCTGCTTTTGGTAGGTATTTGAGAGTATTAGATCCTCATTTAAGTGTGACATAAAATGCAGCTTTAAACATGTAAATATAAAGCAGCTTCCATGGGAAACATGGGGCAGGCAGGGGCTCCATTTTACAGAATTATTGAGATTTCTCGGTTGTAAAACATGACATCATCCTGCATGCCTCCTGGAATTCTCTAATGAGATTGCCAAAAAACAAATGGAGAAATAAGCTTTACTTCCTTGCATTTTTCAGCCTTTAAGTAGCAAACTACCACTACCACCACCATCTCTCCCCCGACACACACATTTTCTTAGACTTCTGCTGTTTCGATGCTCCATGTGCTACCCCTGGTTTCTGGGGAGTCAGGCTAGGCCTGAAGCTCTCCCCTCCCCCACCTCTGCGAGGTGTCCCAGGCCTGTTCTGGGAGAGACCCCCTTGTACTACCTGGGCTCTGAGCCAAGCAGCCTTGAATGAATAAAGTCAGACAGTGGGGGTGAGGGTGAGCTCACTCAGGGCCTCTAGAGGAAACCCTCTGCCCTCCCCCACCGGGGCCGGGTCCCAGCCTATCCCTGGCAGCTGTGGCTGCAGCTGTGCAGCTGCTCCCTTGGAATGTGTGACAAGCCCAAATGTTCCAGGGAGATGTCCCAGGCCGGGGCTTAGAAATGCTAATTTGGTTCTGTGTTTTGCCTCTATACCATGATTCCCCTGAATAGCAATTTCACAGGGTCCATATGGGAAGGACCAACCCAGACACCAAGCTTAGCATCCCTGAAACCATGGCAGCTCCATCTGTCAAGACTGCGGAGGCAGGAGTCGGGGTGGGGGGCGGGGGGGGGCAGCTCCGAGACAGACAGACACACACGTCTGGGTGGGCCAGTCTCTGCAGCAGTGTCCCCGAGGTCCTGCTTGCACTGGGAATAGTCTCAACGTGGTTCCCCTCACTTCTCCGAGGGATACTGACTAATGAGACAATAAACTTTCTTTCTGTAGTAGCTTCATCCAAAGTGATTCACACTTGATTCTTAATTGGGGCTGAGACAATCATTTTCTGAATCCCAAGCCCTGGCTTGGAAACTCAAGCCCCAGAAATACCTCCCAACTCCAACTCTGTGGACTGTGCTGCTCAAGTGGCCATCAGCACACGGCCGACAGGATGAGAATGGACACCTGATCCCACGGCACCAATCCACAAGCTGGCCATGTGCTAGGAATTTGAGATAAGAAATATGGAATTTCCCAGTGAAACTGAAAAAATAAAGATGTCATGAATTAAATTAGGGTCATGGCAGACCAAAGGCGAGAAAGCCAGATCCATGTAACTAAGTGTATCTTTAAAATAATGCCCCTTATTTTCTTCAGGACATCCCTCAAAACTGATAGACGGTCCCCAAAGATTAGAATATTACTGTCTCCTCCTATAGGGAATCACATGAACACAAAGTGCTGACCCTGGCAGGAAGCTGAGGCTGGGTGGAGCGAAGAACCTGGCTGAGCTGTCAATGAATGAGCTTCCTGACGGCTCCCAGGGGCACATCCAAGCCCTGATGCACACACATACATCACCAGCTGGTGGAACTTGGCATACAGCCAGCCTCTGAGGCTGGAGTTTGTTTCCACAGTTGGCTGGATTAGGGAAAGAACTGGGCGAGGAGAGGTTTCCAGGACTGAGAAAAAGCCAGACCATGAAGCTGGTGAGCAGCTGGGCACTAATCTCACTTCTTTATAATGGGTTTCTTTAAGATGGCAAGTCCCATGATGCAAAAAGAGTAGTGGACAAACCAGATTTCCAGCTCTCCTTTGTAGCCAGAGGAAGAAAAGAGCCCTGAGTCCAAGCCCTAGCTCTGTGATCACTGAGTTGAGCAAGCCCTGTCCCCTCTCTGGGCCTCAGTTTATCCTGCTGTTCTAGGCCTGGAGCATAGAGTTAGGTCTAGCAGATTCTTTCAGGTCTCCCTGACTCCCCCTTGGCCCAACATTTTTAATTTCTAAATATTATGGGGGTACAAATGTTTTGCTTACATGTATCAATTTTGTTATGCTTGAGTCAGGGTTATAAGTGTGCCCTTAACCCAGATAGTGTTTATTGTACCTGTTGGCTTGGTTTTTACCCATCCCCTCCTCCTCCCTCCCCTCCCCCACTTGATTTCCACTGAGCTTTACTTCCCTCTGTGCACATGTGTGCTCATCGGTTAGTTCCAGTTTAATAGCAAGTACAGGCGGTGCTTGTTTTTCTGTTCTTTGGATACTTCATTAGGATAATGGTCTCCAGTGCTGTCCAAATTGTTGCAAAAGGCATTAAGTCAGTTATAGCTGAGTAGTACTCCACAGTACATGTACACTACATGTTAATCCGTTTATGGGCACTTGGGTTAATTCCACATCTTTGTCATAGTGAATTGTGCTGCAATAAACATTCAAGTGCAGGTGTCTTTTTGATAAAATGACTTTTCATTTGGGTAAATATCCAGTAGTGGGATTACTGGATCAAATGGTAGGTCTACTTTTAGTTGTTTTTTTTTTTTTTTTCACTTTATTGCCCTTGGTAGAGTGCTGTGGCTTCACAGCTCACAGCAACCTCCAGCTCCTGGGCTTAGGTTGATTCTCTGTCTCAGCCTCCCGAGTAACTGGGACTACAGGCCCCGACCACAACGCCCAGCTATTGTTTTGTTGTTGCAGTTCTGCGGATGCCAGGTTTGAACCCGCCATCCTCGGTATTGGGGCCAGCGCCCTACTCACTGAGCCACAGGCGCCGCCTACTTTTAGTTCTTTAAGGAATCTCCAAACTGTTTTCCAGAGAGGTTGTACTAGTTTGCAGGCTCAACAGTGTATCAGCGTTCCTTTCTCTCTGCATCCAATGCCTGCATCTATTGTTTTTGGATCTAGGCCCAGCTTTCTGTTGGAAGCATCTAATGAGCATGCTCCTTCCTGCCTTGGTGCTCTGGGACCTGAAACAAAAATGTGGCCACTGAAATGCCCCCAAAGTCGAAGCACATGGGGGCAAAGAAGCATGTGAAGCAGCAAGGCCTGACTCACCCCACCCCAATTCTGGGTAGATGCCCCAAAGATCTGCCAGCCTGAAGGCCCATGGAGGGAGAAGGCATCTGGCATCAGTACCAAGAGGCCTACCCATCCTTCACTCAAGTAATTATTCTCTTAGGGAGAGAGGGGACAGGGAGGGACTCAGCCTAAGCCACACAGCTGTCTGCCAGAGGGAGCTGAGATCTAAGCTTTCTTCCAACGGGAAAAACAGAAGTTCTTAGCCTTGTGCAGACATCACTGAGTCTCTTTCCCATTCAGGCATCAAGGTGAACAAATTCAGCATTAAAGGGTATTTTCAAATAGCTCTCTATCAAGTCCCCCAAATAAGGGCCAGGATGAGGGAGGGAGACAGTGAAGTGACAACAGCCCGGGAGGGAAGGAGCTGGCGCCCCTCCTGCTCCTCAGGCAGACACCGAGTTTTCAGTGGGCTCCAAGGACAGCCTGAGGGTGTGCAGAGGATCTTGGGACCCTGACTGGAGGAGATCACCGCAGGTCCCCTCCTTACCTTCTCGCCAATCCCGGGCGAGGCGCAAGGGCCTGGATGTCGATATCCTTCCGAGGGCCCCCACAGGCTGGCCGGGGTGAAACCACCGGGCTCTTCTGCTCCCCGCAGGGGCCCTTATCCCCTCCTTGCACTAAAAGTGGTCCCACAGAGGCGCTACAGTAACTTGGGGGGTGGCCTCTTGCCCACCAGGAGGTGGGAGTGCTGGCGGGAGGCAAAGCGGTGTGCCCCGCCCCTAACCCCAGTGGGATTCCGAGGGATCAAGAATCCTGAGCGGACGCGGGAGTCGGAGGACTCCTCTCTGGCTGGCACACACCAGCTGGGGCTCGGTGACCCCACCTGTAAAGTGGGGACAAGGGTTATCTGTGGGGATCTGAGGAGGCCCTGCTAGTTCTGAGGGGCCGCCATTCTGAGAGGCTCTGGTCCTACAGTTTGAATCCCAGGGGCGTGGCGGACGGAACTGCGCTACCTTCTCTGCACCGCGGCGCCCCGGGACGAGTCAGAGCACTGCGGACACCAGCACCCCCAGCAGCTCATTCCCAGCTGGGAAGGGGTTGGGGGGGGGGGCCGGCGCCAGGCTGCGCCAGGCGGTGCTGGGCACGACCCTCTGGCGCCACCCTGTGGCCGGAATGGGTGCAGGCAGTCCGCCCCGAGAGACCCGAGAGACTAACCCGTCATCTCCCCAACCGCCTCCAAAGGAACCACGACGTCCAGTCTTTACGAAGGGAGCACCCCAGAAGTTTAGAGAGTCAGAGCCACTTGTCCAAGTCTGCCCTTGATGGAGCGAGCTAACCCAGTACAGCCCCCAACGCTTTACAACTAGACATTTGGAAATGTGGAGGGGACATTCCAGTTCGCTGTGGAACTGAAATTAAAAGGGATTTGAGGCCCCCAACAAATGGCTAACTCCCGCAATCCTGCTCCAGGAGGTGGCTGCCGCCTCTGCCTCTGTTTTAAAGAAGAATATTGTCCATGGCCACAGAGGTCAGAAGCCAAAGGACAGATCTTTTCTCCTCTGATGCCCAAGAACTTCGGCAGAGAAAGGTACTTGGAGACCGGAGAATCAGAGACTGGGGAAAGCGAAGCAGTTGGACGCTTCCTGGAAGGGAAGGAGTGCTCAGCCATAAACAATCTGCGTGCTGGGCCCTGCTCTGCTCTCAGCTGGCTGTGTGATCTTAGGCAAATCTTTCCTCTTCTCTGAGCTTCAGTTGCCCTCCAATGAAATAGGAGGATTTTTCCAGATGATCTGATAACCTCTTCCCTTCTTCCACCTCCCCTTATCTCCCCTACATAAACCAGCTCCACCCTGCCCACCCAAACTAGCTCTGACATTCCAGAAGAAGCCTTGAACTGAGGTTTGAAAGTCCCAGGTAGGATTGCAGCCCACCCTTGCGCTTCCCCCTGAGCTGGGGGAAAGCCCTGGGCTTTAGGTCCTGACAAGATATCTGGCCTTGACCGGTTGGAGCCATCAGAGGGGAGGAAGTTTCAGTGCCTCCGAGAAAGGCCTCAAGGGGCCTGCATTGTGATGACCTCATCTGCTCTATGACCTCATCCTCTCTCCCACCCCCATTTCTCCCTGGTCAACTGCTCTGCAAACAACCATCAATCTGAATCCCAAAGGCCTGAGAAAGTCTGTTCTCCAGTACTTGCTGCTGATCCTCTGCCTCAACCCACAAGAAGCACCATGAAATTGGAATTCACCGAGAAAAACTACAACAGCTTCGTGCTGCAGAATCTGAACAAACAGAGGAAACGCAAAGAGTACTGGGACATGGCCCTGACTGTGGACCACCATGTCTTCTTTGCACATCGAAACGTGCTGGCTGCGGTCTCTCCACTGGTGAAGAGCCTCATCGCTAGCAATGACATGAAGACCACCGATGAGCTCTTTATCACCATTGACCCCAACTACCTGAGTCCAGTCACGGTGGACCAGCTCCTCGAGTACTTCTACAGTGGCAAAGTGGTGATCTCAGAGCAGAATGTGGAGGAGCTGCTTCGTGGGGCCCAGTACTTCAACACACCACGCCTTCGAATCCACTGCAATGACTTCCTTATTAAGTCCATCCGCAGGGCCAACTGTTTGCGCTACCTCTTCTTGGCTGAGTTGTTTGAGCTGAAAGAGGTATCAGACTTGGCCTACTCTGGCATTCGAGACAACTTTCACTACTGGGCCAGTCCTGAGGGCTCCATGCACTTCATGCGCTGCCCCCCTGTCATCTTCGGCCGCCTGCTCCGTGATGAAAACCTTCATGTGCTCAATGAAGACCAGGCTCTCAGCGCACTCATCAATTGGGTGTACTTCCGGAAGGACGAGCGGGAGAAGTATTTCAAGAAGTTCTTCAATTACATCAATCTCAATGCCGTCTCCAACAAGACGCTGATGTTCGCCAGCAACAAGCTGATAGGCATGGAGAACAGCTCGGCCCACGCAACCCTGATTGAGAGTGTCCTGATGGACCGCAAGCAGGAGCGGCCGTGCAGCCTGCTGACCTACCAGCGGAAAGGGGCTCTGCTTGATTCAGTGGTCATCCTTGGTGGCCAAAAGGCCCATGGCAAGTTCAACGATGGAGTGTTTGCCTATATCATTCAGGAGAACCTGTGGTTGAAGCTCTCAGAGATGCCCTACCGGGCAGCAGCACTTAGTGCCACCGCTGCTGGTCGCTACATCTACATCTCTGGTGGCACCACCGAGCAGATTTCAGGGCTGAAGACAGCCTGGCGGTATGACATGGATGACAACTCCTGGACCAAGTTGCCTGATCTGCCCATTGGGCTTGTCTTCCACACCATGGTGACCTGCGGAGGGACAGTGTACTCAGTGGGTGGGAGCATTGCCCCAAGGCGGTACGTCTCCAACATCTATCGCTATGATGAGCGCAAGGAGGCCTGGTGCCTGGCAGGAAAGATGAGCATCCCTATGGATGGCACAGCTGTGATCACCAAGGGCGACCGGAACCTCTACATTGTCACTGGGCGGTGCTTGGTGAAGGGCTACATCTCTCGGGTTGGGGTGGTGGACTGCTTCGACACCAACACCGGGGATGTGGTCCAGTGTATCACCTTCCCCATTGAGTTCAACCACCGGCCCCTGCTCTCTTTCCATCAGGACAACATCCTGTGCGTGCACAGCCACCGGCAGAGCGTGGAAATCAACCTGCAGAAGATAAAGGCCAGCAAGACGACCACCTCAGTGCCTCTCTTGCCCAACAACTGCCCCTTGGATGTGTCCCATGCTATATGCTCCATTGGAGACAGCAAGGTGTTTGTATGTGGGGGTGTCACCACAGCCAGCGATGTCCAGACAAAGGACTACACCATCAATCCAAATGCCTACTTGCTAGACCAAAAGACAGGCGAGTGGAAGATCCTGGCCCCACCACCAGAGGCACTGGACTGTCCTGCCTGCTGTCTAGCCAAGCTACCTTGCAAGATTCTTCAAAGGATTTAACCAACTTTTTAAGTGGGAGAATAAGTAAATGCATTATTATTCACAATTTAATGAGAGAGAAAGAGAGGAAGACAGCCTGTTGGTTCCTTCTGAGTGTTCCAGTCCATGCTTGGCCCTGAAGGTGGGGCCTCCTGGGTTAGGGCAGCTCCCACTGGGTGGACATTCAGGGCTACTCTGTCACTGGAGATTCCAGCAGGGGCTGGAATAGAGCCCCTGGTGGGTGGGACTGAGGCATCTCCTGAGCACTGGCTCAGGAAACTCAGGGGCACTCAGCCATTGGTAGTATCCAAGCCCAGGCTGGGAAGAAGCACCTGGTGGGTGGGACTGAGGCCTCTCCCCACCACTAGCCAAAGTGATATCTGGAAAGCCCTGTTCTGACCCCTACAGTCACCCCTCAGGCATCTGCTAGATTGACAGGTAAACATTTGCTCAGAGCTGTGAAGCCTCAGGCTCCTCCAACACCCACATCCCTCAAGTCTTCTAGAAGGTGATTCAGCACCACATACACAAGGCTGGCAGGTTCGAATCCAACCCAGGCCAGCTATAGCAACAATGACAACTGCAACAGAAAATACCTGGGCACTGTGGTGGGCGTCTGTAGTCCCAGCTCCTGGGAGGCTGAGGCAAGAGAATCACTTAAGCCCAAGAGTGTGAGGTTGCTGTGAGCTGTGACACCACAGCACTCTACCAAGGGTGACATAGTGAGACTCTGTCTTAAAAAAAAAAATTCTTCTAGAAAGTCAGGGAAGGACCCACCCAGGTCTGAGAGAGGAGCCTCATGGCTAGAAGGAGGAAGGGGAGGGGGTCTGGCTCTGGGAAGGAGTTGGGGAAGCAGAGTTTCTTGACTACTGTATTTGACCACACAACTGCAGTAATTTGTCTCATTCGTGGGGGAAATTGGAAGTTCTCTCAATTGTTTGTAGGAAGCCAAGTTCACTGAGAACTTTCTCTAGGAATATGAAGTCTGAGGGACTGTGGGTGGAACACAGGCCAGTAAAGGCAGAAGAGAGAAACCTATATCCCTGGTGGAGGGGAGGTTGGGGATGAGACGGGATGGTGGAAGAGTGACGGGTGTGGAAGAGTGATGGGTGTGGACTCTGGACTGGGTGGCCTGGTTTGATTACCAGTTCTATCACTTACTGGGACAGCCTGGGAAAGCTACTTAACTCTCTGTGCCTTAGTTTCCTCATGTGTAAAAGGGGATAAGAATGCCTACCTCAGGGTGGCGCCTGTGGCTCAGTGAGTAGGGCACCGGCCCCATATATTGAGGGTGGTGGGTTCAAACCCAATCCTGGCCAAACTGCAACAACAAAAAAATGCCTACCTCATAGGGTGACTTAATATGTGCAAAATGCCTAGGATAGTCCCTACATATATTAAAATGCTAAATAAATACTTTTTTTTTTAAGGGAAATGAAGTGAGGGTCCAAAATCCTGGACTCTTATATTAAGTAATGCCCCATAAAAAGTTCTTTTTTTTTTTAGAGACAGAGTCTCACTCTGTCGCTCTCAGTAGAGTGCCGTGGCGTCACAAATCACAGCAACCTCCAGCTATTGGGTTTAGGCGATTCTCTTGCCTCAGCCTCCTGAGTAGCTGGGACTACAGGCGCCCGCCACAATGCCCGGCTATTTTTTTTTGTTGTTGCAGTTTGGCTGGGGCTGGGTTCGAACCCACCACCCTTGGTATATGGGGCTGGCCCCCTACTCACCGAGCCACGGGTGCCACCCCATGAAAAGCTCTTTGAGACCTTCCTCAAAGCCTTATTGAGCCTTTCTCATTTTTAACTACTTTGTTTCCCTTTCATTCATGGAATCTTATATAATCCTCAATAAGGATTTAGAAGAATCAACTAACTCCTTGAAAAAATATAGAATCTTTCTTCATTCATTCATTTATGAATTCACTCATCATTAATTCTTTCATTCACACATATGCACACAAACACCATTCACTGTTCCCGTAGCCACAGGCCTGACACAGCCAGTCCACGTACCAGTGCAACAGGAATGTAATGTGAGCCACGTATATCATTTAAATTTACCTCGTAGCCATGTGAAAAAGTAAGAAATCAGTGAAATTAGTTTTAACAATTTATCTTATTTAATCTATCAAAAATATTATTGGCTAAATACGTAATTAATGTAAACATTTATTAATGAGAAATTTAACGTTCTCTCCCCCCCATGCTAAGTCTTCAGAATCCTGTTTGCACTTCACATTACAGCACAGCTCAGTTAGTCTCATCACAAGTGTATAGCCCATGAGATTAGTGGCCATTAGCCCATGAGATTAGTGGATTTGGGATACTCCGCTCCCCTTCTTTTCCCAACTTCATCCTGCGCCATCTGCTGACATCACCTCTTTGACCTCTCTGTTGAGTGGCCATGCTCTTCAAAGCCTAACCCCTGCTAAGTCTCACTTTTCTCCTTCCAGCCAGGACCTTGGACTTCACAGTTGTGCCTCCCTCTCCTGGAATTTTTTCTTCATCTTGTACTTTTCCAGCCCTTGGCAGCCCCCACCTCTGCTCACCTCACTGCCATCCCCCCAGCTAGAAGAACAAGGTCTTACATATCCTCAGGCTAAGGTTAACTCCTGCCCCAGGCTGGATCTTTGCCGAGTCACCTCCTGACAACTCCCTACCCCATTCATTCCTCGGGGCACATTCTCCTCATTGTCCTCCATTCTTCCTCTCTCCCCACCCTCACCCACTTGCCTCTCAGAGAACTAGAAATCAGGTGATGTGGGTGCCACAAATAGTCTCACGTGTGCCACAGCTTCTGCTTTGCTTCTTCACTTCAGAGGAAGAGGTGTCCTTCCGTAATTCAAAGCTGGTCTCTCCATTTCTCAATGCTGTCACCTCACAACTTCTCAGGTTCCTCAGTTTCCCCTCTCCACACGTCTCCCTCCTGATTTCTTCTTTCATGCCACAAATACTCTCAAATTTCTCCTATCCTAAAAACAGACCCTTCTCAGCTCTGAGGTGCACCCATTGTTTTCCCTCAGTTGAGCTCCCTAGATGTCATCTATGTTCTGTAGATCCAACTCTCACTTTCAAATCAATGTCTAGCCCACTCCGTCAGGCTTTGGTTTCCACTGTGCCGCCGTGTCCTGACATTGATCTCTTTGTTTTTTTCTCAATCATATTTCTTTTTCTTCTTTTATAAGTTTGAGACAAAGTCTCACTCTGTTACCCCAGCTAGAGTATAGTGGTGTCATCACAGCTTACAGAAACCTCAAACTGTTGGGCTCAAGTGATTCTCTTGCCTCAGCTTCCTGAATAGCTGGAACTACAGGTACATCCCACCAAGCAAGGCTAATTTTTTTTTTTTTTTAATTTTTAGTACAGACAGAGTCTTGTTCTTCTTCAGGCTGATACTGAACTCCTGATCTCAAGCAATCCTCCTGCCTTAGCCTCCAAGAATGCTAGGATTACAGACATGAGCCACCAGGCCTAGACGCCACTGTGTTTCTTTCCCTTGCAATAGTCGACAATATTAACCACTTCCACCTACATCAAAATTACTGGGGTACTTGCTGAAATGGGAGACCTCTGGCATAGTGGGATTATAATTTTATTTATTTTTTTTGAGACAGAGCCTCAAGCTGTCGCCCTGGGTAGGGTGCCGTGGCATCACAGCTCATAGCAAACTCCAACTCCTGGGCTTAAGCAATTCTCTTGCCTCAGTCTCCTAAGTAGCTGGGACTATAGGCGCCCACCACAACGCCCAGCTATTTTTTAGTTGTAGTTGTCGTCATTTGGTGGGCCCGGGCTGGATTCAAACCCACCAGCTCTGATGTATGTGGCTGGCGCTTTAGCCACTTGAGCCACAGGCACCGAGGCGGGATTTTAATTTTTTTTTTTTTGAGACAGATCCTCAAACTGTCACCCTGGGTAGAGTGCTGTGGCTTCACAGCTCACAGCAACCTCCAACTCCTGGGTTCAAACGATTCTTCTGCCTCCACCTCCCAAGTAGCTGGGACTACAGGCACCCGCCACAACACCCGGCCATTTTTTGGTTGCAGCCGTCGTTGTTTGGCAGGCCCGGGCTGGATTCAAACCCGCCAGCTCAGGTGTATGTGTCTGGCGCCTTAGCCCGTTGAGCCACAGGCGCCGAGCCCAGGATTATAAGTTTGTATGATGGCTATGGTACTGCCTTCCCTCTTTCTTAAGGATTTCCTACATTAAAATTGGGGCTGAAGCAGTCAGGGCTTATTGCCTCTTCAAGGCAATAAATAATGTAGGAATCAGAGTCAAATTGTTTTTCTTTTTCTTTTTTTTTTTTTGAGACAGAGTCTTATGCTGTGGCGTCATAGTTTACAGCAACCTCAAACTCTTCAGCTCAAGTGTTTTTTTTTTAGTAGAGATGGAGGGTCTCACTCTTGCTCAGGCTGGTCTTGAACTCACGGGCTCAAGTGATCCACTCGCCTCAGCCTCCCACAGTGCCAGGATTACAGGCATGAGTCACCATGCCTGGCCTAAATTGTTAGTTTTTGGTGTTAGGGAAGCTTTGGCAATTCACAGCAGAAATGATGTTCTTGAAGGATAGAGCCTTTGGACTATAACTCAGGTCCTCAAACAGTGGTGTATGACATCTTTCCAAGAGATTATAACTTAACGGGAACCAGTTTTGAGATCTTCAACTTCTTTCCTAAAATGATCTACCTGAGAATACACCTGTGGTGGATGTTTTGTTTTGTTTTGTTTTGAGACAGAGCCTCAAGCTGTCACCCTGGATAGAGTGCTCAAGCAAGTCTCCTGCCTCTGCCTCCCAAGTAGCTCGGACCACAGGCGCCTGCCACAACACCCGGCCATTTTTTTTTTTTTGGTTGCAGCCATCACTGTTGTTTGGAGGGCCCAGGCTGGATTCGAACCCACCAGCTCAGGTGTACGTGGCTGGCGCCTTAGCCCGTTGAGCCACAGGCGCCGAGCCAGTGGTGGATGTTTTATTCTAGTTCTTTTTTTCTTACCTCCCATTTCAAAATTATCCTCTACACACTTTACACACACACACACACACACACACACACACACAGAGAGAGAACGCAATCTTTACCTTTTCCAATTATTCTTAGGATGCTCCGGGATGCCACATAAGGGTTAAAAACTGATGTCAGTGAATCCTCCTTTCATCAAAACGCCAATACCCAAAGAGGAGTTTTCCGTCTTTACCTATGACTTAATGATGTGAAGTCTGGTGTTAAAAACTGGGATGTTTTTGGCCCAAGGTGGGTTACTCAGAAATGCAAAATAGTACAATGGAATGGCAACATTGTTTTAAAAGCCTTTAAGAGATAAAATGCTCATATCATACAATTCACTCGTTTAGAAACAACTCAGTGGCTCTTAGTTTATTCACAGAGCAACACAATTATTACCACAATCAGTTTTAGAACATTTTTATTACCCGCAAAAGAAACCTTATACCCCGTGGCTTTTGCTCTCTCTCTCCCAAGCTGTAGGCAAACATTAACCTACCTTCTGTCATCATAGATTTTCCTGTTTTGGACCTCTCATATAAATGGAATCATTAACACGTGACCTTTTATCTAGCATCATTCACTTAGCACGATGTTTTAAAGGCTTGTCCACATTGTAATGGGTCAGTACTTCATTCCTTTTTATTGTTGAACAATATTCTATTATTAGGTTATACGACATTTTTTTTGTCCATTCAATAGCTGATGGATGTGTCCATTATTTCTACCTTTTGGCTACTGTGAATAATGCTGCTATGAACATTCATGTATAAGGTTTTATATGGATATATGTCTTCATTTCTCTTGGGTATATACCTAAGAGCAGAACTGCTGGATTGATGTAGTAATTCTATCTTTAACCATTTGAGGAACTGACAGACTGTTTTCTAAAGGAACTGCGTCATTTTACATTTCCACCAGTAATACATAAGAGTTTCAATTTTTCCACAATTTTTTTTTTTTTTGAGACAGAGCCTCAAGCTGTCACCCTGGATAGAGTGCCATGGCATCACAGCTCACAGCAACCTCCAATTCCTGGGCTCAAGCGAGTCTCTTGCCTCCGCCTCCCAAGTAGCTGGGACTACAGGCGCC
>CAUYRH010100303.1:0-12804 GCA_963574655.1 Perodicticus potto | reverse complement strand
TGACAAAATACGTTTGTAAAAGATCCAGGAATAACTAATTATACACAAGATTTTCATTTACCAAGACCTCGCTAACACAATTTTTTTGTCCATACCTAGTAATTGGAAACTTAGATGGCCCCTGAGTAATTTTTTTTTTTTTTTTTTTTTTTTTTTGTGGTTTTTGGCCAGGGCTGGGTTTGAACCCACCACCTCCAGCATATGGGGTGGGGGCCCTACTCCTTTGAGCCACAGGCGCTGCCCCTGAGTACTTACTTTAATTACCCACATTTCTCGAATAGTTGTGTGAGAAAGTCTAACGTTTAGAGTTTGTTAATAACTCAAACAAATATGCAATTAGCAGCAATCTCACTGAGACTATCAGAGGCTCAAAGAAACCAGTCTTAACTTTATGACTCAAGTACAAACCCCTTTGCCAAAAAAAAATTAAAAAGAGAAATATTCTGTGATAGTGCCAGACTCAATATATAATTCTGCTATTATGGAACCAATCTGAAAGAGTTTTCTGAAGGTCAATTATCTCTAAACACAATTTTATATTTTTGGCAGATATCTTCCAAGATTTAATTGCTTTATAGGCAACCACTCCACATAGTGTGTCAATCACTTTTTATTAGTAAGGGGTATATTTGACAAGCAATTTTCTCCAGAGTTTTCACTAAGAAGTTCTCAAACTCAGACATTTCATGAATGAATTTCTGAGATTTTTCTACGGACAATTCTGCTTTGGAAATTTCCAAGCTAAAATTGTCAAAGGCATAGTCTACTGTGTAGACCTTTGGAATCTTCATAATTGATTTGCCCTTGTCCTGGAGCAGACCCAGAATTGTTTTCTGAGAAAAATCTATCAACTGTCTCTGGTGCTCCCAGAGCTCCCCTGTGCATGGGTAGGCCAATGTCTACTCAAGACAAAGTCTAGCTTGGGCACTTTCATTTTCATAAAGAGACACTTTATGATTTTTAAAATACATACTTTTTAATGCATATTAATTTCTGATTTTTAAAATACATACCTTTTAATGCATATTATTTTGAAAATACATGAACTCCAATTATAAAGCCAAATAACTTCTCTAAGGCATCTGCCAAATAATAAAATACTTAACAGTCACTACCTAACTTTTATCAAAAGTGAAGGTATAAGGAATCATATTCATGGGGGACAAATTAAAGGTCAGACCAATACATAGTCTATGTATGGTTGCTGAAGGGTAACCTATGGGAAGGAGAGAACTAAGTAGGTTGCAGGAGGTTGGCATGGGTGGACTCATGGAAGGCCTTATAGCCTTGTATCTAGTCACCACAATGTATATCACAAAGGATTTTAGATCGGTGGGACACTGTCACACAAAGCCAGGTGAAAGGGTACTAGTATCTGAACTGAAACAGTAATAATGTAGATTTTAATTTAATAGGATTGAAAAAAAACTGATTGAATGTAGTAGAGGAAAGGAAATGATAAAGTAACTCCCACAGCATGGGCTGTGAATGGAAAACAAAGGAGAAACAGGTTGAGAGAAAAATTTAGTGAGCTCCAGGAATGTTGGAGTAGGAATGTTGAGTTTAATAGGCCATGGAACATCCATGGAAATGACTTAGTTATCCATGAATCTGAAGCTTGTGAGATATAGGCTGGGGACATGGATTTGAGACTCATCAACCAATAACAAAGAGTTAACACTATACCCCCCATTCACTTATTCACTATGACTTAATAAGTTAATAAACTTATTCACTTATTTTCTATTTAATAAAGTGGAGATTATCATACCAAGCTGAGGACTACTTGAGAAAATGATTATACTTTTGCTTTGTAAGTACTTGATATATGTTAGTTGTTTACAAAACTAAATTAATTACTAGGATCACCTTGAAAGGCCACATAGAATGGTAGCTATTAATCTTTTGGAGAGAAGTGAATGCCTTTGAAAAAGCTGTAAATTATGAACTTTCTCATTAGAAAATTACATATAACCACACATCCCAAGTTCTGCACACAATTTCAGGAGGTCTGTGGATTCCTAAGTGTTTAAAATCCTTGCTGTGCAGTGAAAAGAGGGGAGATCTGAGAATCAAAAAGCAACATTTAAAACCTGAACAGTGTAAGAAGACAAAGAAGGGATGACAAGAAAGCTGCATGACAACATAGGACAGTTTCAAAAAGGAGTTTGTCAGCAATTCTCTCAAATTTGGCAAGTCCAAGAAGATAAAGAATTAAAATGGTCATTGGCAACTTTTACAAATTGCATTAATCTAGTGGCAGGAGATAAAACTAGAATTTAGTAGGTTAATGAATGAAAAGCAGGTGAGAAAGTGCACAGTACTTGTGGACAAAAAGGAAGGGAAAAGATGGAATGAAAGACAGAAACAAATTTGGTGGGGAAGGGCTGATTTTATGTTTAGTGTGTTTATTTTGTTTTTTGGTCATGAGCCTTTCTTTTTTGTTGTTCCGGGGTATTTTTTTTCTTTTTTTGGTCCATTTGTTTTTTAAGGATGAGGGAGACTTTGGACCCAAGATCAGAGACAACAGAGAGATGAAGGTGGAAGACACAGAACAGAGTGAAGATGACTAATGAAGCAACTTCCCGGCATGGAGAGGGAGGGAAGGAATGCGGTCAAGGGCTCCAGCACAGGGTTTGGCCTTGAAGAGGGAGAAGAAACATCATCCTCCAACTATGAGGAAAGCAAACAGGGAAATGCCTACACAGTACATTCGTAACCATGGGGTGGGGCTGCCCGTTGACAACTGACAAATGACCATGATGTTCTCAAGTAAGAAACAAGGTGCTCTACTGAGAACATCAGGAGGTAAATCTTGAGAATGATGAAGCCAGAGACAATGATAAAGAAATTTACTCAAAACAAGTGAAACTTTCATTGCTCTGCAATAAACTGTGAGACCTCATTTCTCACAAGCCTTTAAAATCTTAACAACCACTGATAACAGAATACACCGGAGAAGTACTTTGGCAATTCGTCTTCCTATTTCACTAACAACTGTATTTAGATGAGATCATTATAATGACATCTTCCCCAAAAGTATATTAGACTCATAAAACAGCAAAAACTACAGTGTTGTTGTGGATGTTAAACTACCAAAATTTCATTTGATGTTTTCAAGCATTAATGTAAGATGATTTATTTTAATCAGCTATGTTTTCAAATGTTGACTTATCGCATTCTTTTCTTCCTGGAAGAATCATTGGGAAAGTCAGCTTATTCTAGAAGTTTCTTCAAGAATCTGCTTATTAGAATAAATGGAATGAATTTCATTTCCTGCTGTACTCCTACCAAATCTGATAGTTACCAAAAGCAAAACAAAACCAGATCACCCAAAATTGTCAACGATTACCATATACACAAAAAAAAGTTAGCAGGGGAATGAATTTCATTTTCTACCATTACCACTACCAAATTTGATGGTACTGATAGCAAAATGAAACCTGTAGCATGTCCACATAATAAATTATACAAATTTCCATAAGTAGCACTCTGTATTTTCTGGACCCAAGCTGTGTGTCCCTTTATAATGAATCATCATCTCAGGAAAATGTTCTTGTAAGGAGGCAAATTTTTCCCACTAGATTTAGTGTTTCAAACAGAAGTTATCCCCACCACCAACACCCTTTCTAAAAGACAAAGAGCCCCTGTTAGAAAACAGCTTCATCGGAGTTGCTTTTCTTTCTTTTTCTGGATTATGTGAGAAATGTGTTACATATCTGCACTTGGTATTTGTACAAGTGTTGTAAGCCTTTTTCCACATCTAAATCGGTTTGGGTTACAGTTATATGGATAAGGAGGGGGGAAGAGGTGAAAGGACAATTTAGTCTCAAGCATTTAAAGCCTTAAAACTTCAAAAGTCAAGAATTAGGCTGGGTACAGTGACTCATGCCTATAATCTCAGCCCTTTGGGAGGCCAAGACAGGAGGATCACTTGAGGCCAGGAGTTTGAAAGCCTGTACAAAACAGGGAAACCACATCTCTACAAAAATTTAAAAAAAAAAATCAGCTGGATTTGGAGGTACATGCCTGTAGTCCCAGATGCTTAGGAAGCTGAGGCAGGAGGACTGATTGAGCCCAGGAATTAGAGGCTGGAGAGAGCTATGATCAAGCCACTGCACTCCAGCCTAGGTGAGAGAGTGAAACTCTGCTCAAAAAAAAAAAAAAAGTGAGGAATTAAATTTTAATGTTCAATTTTTTATGCCTTAGTGTTTAAACAGCTCAAAAACTATGTTAGGTTTTCTTAGAAAATGTAACATATTAAACTGAAAAGGGAAACAAAGCATTTGCTACATGCAACAAACTTTTATGAATCTAAATGAAACAAGTAGTCCATAAATTTGGAATTGTGCCTTTAATGTAAGTGTCCACAGTGCCACCAAGTGGTACTATCAGTTTAATAAATATTTCTGGACACAGTAATTCAGTTATTCCTGAACATAGACACCAGAGGGCAGTAGATTTCGTTTTAAGAAGACTGAGCACCTTGATAGAGTTTCAAATGCAATCATTCATGTGTTAAAAAAAATAAAAATTTTCCCTGTATTCTTGTGCTATAATTGGGCAAAGTGGGTCTTTGTAACGTCTTTGTATAGATGTCCTCCAGCTCTAGGTGTCCAACTGACTCTGGTGTATATTTTTAGGAAAGTGGATGGATGAAATAGATACGAGACAGGAAAGTGGAAGGAACAGTGACTACCTGACAATGAACTTTTGGGAAACTGTGTGAGCACTGCAGTTTGAACTGGCCCTGCAGAGCGTTGCCTGTATGGTCGCCCCTCCACACTTAGAAACAGTGGAATGCCTGACAGTACACCATGGGTTGGACTTCCCTGAGACTGTACTTGTATTCCTCTCTGCGTTTTTTCCTGGATTCAAAATATCCATGAGGAACAAAATATAGTACCAGAAGTCAGACGTACATACACACAGACACTTTTCATGCTGGATCTTTGCTGTCTGGCTCAGGTTTGCATAATAGATTAAACTCCCAGGCCCAGTGACAGGTGCCAGAGCCACACTGCTCACATTTGGGCCCCTGGACATCTGACATTTAGCATCTGGTCCTGCACTCCCAAATCCCCATCCAGGCTGTAAGTTTTATAGCTGGAAAAGCTTTTTCAAGCTGATTTCATGGTAATTACATATCAATCACTTCAGGGACTTCCTAAGAATTCAGGATGAACTTGGTTAGGTAAACAAGGAGAATTTTTCTAAATGACAGCTATGCCTGAGATGTAGCTTTAATATATTTGACAGTGCCTAAAAACAGTCACATACACACACACACGTACATATCATACGTGCATATATATGTATGTATGTATGTATGTATGTATGTATTATATATACATAAACACTTGGGCATTTGCAACAAAACTCAACTTCTGAAGCTTTAGCCCTGTTCATTATGATGAGTACACACACACACAGGCACACATATATATATGCACCATAATGAGTAGGGCTAAAGCTTCAGAAGTTGAGCTTTATTGTAAATGCCCAAGGGTTGTCCACAGATAAATCAGTTATCAGAATCAGGGTGAATTTATAACCTGCATATATTTTATAGTTTCTTGTGTCACAACAAGCACAAAATTCAAAAGGCAACACTCTCTTACAAGTGTAAAAAAGACAGTTATAGGGTTGCTTGTGGTTTCTGCTATTGCAAGGCTAGATTTATAGCTTCTCACTATTTAGATTTGCTATTGAAGTTTTAGTGGAATGCCAAAGAATTCAGTTCGCAGGTGTCAGTAAACGATGTCAACACAGCTCCAAGTTCAAGGTGGAAGAGTTTCTTGAAATAAGGCAGGCATGTAATAAGGCCCAGAAATCTTATTTTAAGATCCATTAACTTCTCAGCCCTTAAAAGCTGTTTGTTTTTTGCTTTTTGTTTAGATAGATTCTTATTATATAAGCAGGAAACTCTAAACTTTTCTCCTTTGTTCCTGTTTTTGATATCTGTACACATACACAGTGTAAGATATTTTTTATTTTTTATTCTTATCTGTAGCTGCTAACAGCACTTGAGGTGTGAAATTTCTTAAGATAGAAAGGTTGAGTAAAAAAAAAAATATAAGCAAATGAATCCAGAAAAGCATTACTATTAGGAGGTTTAACAAAATTATTTCTTAACCCTCAAAAGGTTGTTATACCATTATACACTCACTAAAATGGCTAAAATAAAAAAAAATACTAATAAGACTAAGTGTTGTCAAGACTGTAGAATAGCTGAAACTGTCATGCAGTGGTGATATAAATGGTACAAGTACTTTGGAAAATTCTTTGGTGGTTTTTAATAAAGTTAAATATATACCTATATATCCTATGACCCAGCAATTCCACTCCTAAACCACATAACAACCTGCAAAAAAGGTTCACGGAACTTTTATTCATAAACCCCCAAATAGAAACAACCCAACTGTCCACCAACTGGTACATGAATGAAAAAATCATGGTATATTCATATAATGGAGCATCAGTCAGCTATAAATAGGAATGAATTACTGATAAATTCAACCTTACGGGAATCTCAAAATTATGTTTTTTAAGAAAGTTGAAGAGAAACAAAAGAGAATGTACTCGGTGATTCCATTTATAGTAAATTCAAGAATAAGTAAAATATCTATAGTGATAGTAGCTGCCTCTGGAGTACAAGAGCATTCATTAGAAGGGAACACTAGCAGAACTTTCTGGAGAAAGGAAATGTTTTATATCTAGGCCTGGGAAATGATTACATGACATATACAATTGCGAAACTGCCTTGATCCTTATGCTTAGCCTTTGCATTATTTGTATATAATTTATTCTTCAATGTTGTACTGTTAACATAAACAAAAACATTTGCCCAGCTTCCAGGTTTCCTCTTGACAATATTAATAACATCCATTGTTTTTCCAGGTTATCTTAGAAGCTAAATTCAAATTCAACATATGATACAATCTTATTCATGGGATATTAGTTGGACATGTACTTTTCCACTTAAGAAAATGCTCCAGAAAAGTTGAAGCTTCCACCTTGAAGTGTTAAACCTAAAAATAAAAAACTTAAATAAAATGAAAATTAAAAAAAATTATCCAGTTTTGTAAGAAAAATTTTAGAAAATCAGATACACACTTCCCTATAGGATGGTCAGATACGCACTTCCTTATGGAATCCAGTGGATGAGGGTAGCTTGGTTAGGAACAACTCCCTTGCAATTTTTAAAGTCTGTATTAAATGATTGCAGAAAATAAACTTGGGTTAAAGGTTATTTGACAAATGAACAATTATTTACTGTAAAAAAATAGATAAATAAACGATAGGACCTCTCATACTTTAGAAAGATTTTCACCATGTGGAACGTCCCACAATTGCTCTTTTTGCATCTTTCTCTAACCTTGTTTTATATCAACTAACAGGTAGATCTCTCTGAGGAGCGGAGAAAAGCAAACTAATCAAACTGCAGGGAGAAAACCTGGCTATGATCGGGGTGATTGCAGGGCAGGTTACAGCAAGCAGAGGGACCCCCAAGGGATCAGACCTGGTAACTCTGAAAGAATCTAAATCCTGAGATTAACCTGGATGTTTTGATTATTACTGGATAAATCTTTGATCAAGTAAAGATGGGCTGCCCAGTACATCAACTGACATTTATTCATGATCATGTGGTAAATTTCTCTTCCGGTTAAAAATCATTTCTGTAGCTCAGTGTCTCTATCATGTAATTTCAGTCAGATCGAGAATGATTTTTAGGGAACAGAGAAAATTGGCTCCGTCTTTATTGATAAGAATTTTCTAAGTTGTCAGTGACTGATTATTGGGGGCAGACATGGAAATTATAGTCTACTTCCCTTCCACTCAAGCAATTTTCAGCTGCTGTGATGAAACCCTGACAACCACAGAAAAGCTCCTGGAACATGTGTGATAAGGGCACACGCCATATTCTGCCTGGGCATACACAGGGGGCTCTACTTTGCCATTAAAAGAAAATATTCTCCCTTGCATTTTATTTTGTCATATTTGAATGAAACACTTAATAACATTTTGAGAGAGCCAGAGATGTATGAATAGTGGACGGAGACACGTGGCTTTTGCAGAGAAAACTCAGGATGTAGGCAGTGCACCTCTAGAAGTGCTTAAATGGCATGAAGGTCCCAGCCCCTCCGTGGTTTGTGAGGTCAGCATCCTCTGTGGGGAGGGCCTTAGTCTATGAGGTGGGCTTTTCTCACGCTTCTGGATTATATAATAGAGGGTGGGGAGAGGGAGCAGAAGGAGAGAGTGTGTAGACGTCTAAATCGTAGCAGAACATTGCTTTCACTTCAAAGCTCTGGCTTGGCCTCATGATGCTCGGACTGCCCTGGTGCTTGGAACCCCGTTAAACCTTATTAAGGAATGTTTCAAACCCATTCAGCCCGATGAAGGATACAGTCAAGAGCATGAAGGTTGGTGGTCAAGTCAGCAAAAATGGCAGAGAAGAGACTGAAGGGCCGATTCCTCCACAGAAATTCTGATGAAACAAGCAAAAACTCTCCAAGACAATACTGTCAGAACTCTGAGAAATAGCCCCGGCTTTAAGGCTCCCAAACACATACCAAATCAAAACCCAAGGGTGACTAGAATGTGGTGGGAGAGCTCTGTGGCATTCTGATTGTCCTTGCTGCCTACCGTCAGCAGCATGGTGGCATGTTAGAGAGGGCAGCCCGCATCCTCAGGCTGGGTGCCTGGTCCGAGAAGGGGCAGAGCAGACCTCATTCCCAAGGAACTGTGCTTGTCTGTCGTGACCTCGGGGTTCCCTGAAGGAATGACAATGTACTCATCTCGACTTTGCCTAATTTGGAACTCTCTCAGGGCAGAGAGCAGCTCTGCAGAGGACACTCTTCAAAAACACAGAAAGGAAAAGGAACAAGCTGCCAGCAGGTGGGGCAGAAGAGGACAGTTCGGAGAAAAAAACAAAATGTGCCTCTACACTGGGAGGAGAAACTGGAGACAGAGTTGCTTTGGGGAATCATTGCTTTGAAAAACCTCCCATATAAAGGGGAACCTAAAACATCATGTGTGTGCCTATGACGGGCCCCATGATCAGGGGAGATTTGAGAAAACCCTAAGCTGTCACCCTAAAGCTTGGGATCTTCAGGCTTCATTCCAGCAGAAAGTGAAAAAGACTAAGGCAGGATTATAAACACGCAGGCTGAGGCTGGGAAGAGTGCACCAGCACAAAGCCGGCCCATAAATCTAGGAGAGGCGTGTGCCTGTGTGTTTGCTGGAAGGATGCGTTTCAGGAAATCTCTGTACGACCACTGGCTAAAACAAGCTAACCGAATGGAGACTTCAGACACCACACAACGAAAACGCAGCCTTAAAATTACTATAGAAAAAAATGGGCACTGGAACGGACTCTTCTCCAAACAAAACACACACATGGATAATAAACACATGAACAGATCATCAATATGAGTAGTCCTTAGAAAAATGCAGATCCAAATGTCCGGGAGATACTACTTCGTGTCTATTAGGGTGGCTGTTATGGAAAAACAAAACAGAAAATACAAGTGTTGGTGAGGATGAGGAGAAGTTAACCTTTGGATTTTCATTTCTTTTTTTAAATTTCAGACTAATATCAGGGTAAATATGATTAGCTTACATTCTTTGCATTTATTAGGTAAAGGCCAAGTTGTAGTTGAGCCCTTCACCCAGAAGGTATACAGTGTACCCCATTAGTGAGAGCTTACCACACCCTCTCCATCCTCTCCCCACATCAATTTTTTTTTTTTTTGAGACAGAGTTTTACTTTGTCACCCTCAGTAAGTGCCCTGGCAACATAGCTCATAGCAACCTCAAGAACTTTTGCGCTCAGGGGATCTTCTTGCCTCAGTCTCCCAAGTAGCTGAGACTACAGGTACCTGCCACAACACCTGACTATTTTTAGAAATGGGGCCTCACTCTTGCTCAGGCTGGTCTCAAACTTCTGAGCTCAAGCAAACCACTCTTACCTGGGCCTCCCAGAGTGCTAGGTGTGAGGCACCTTGCCTGGCCCCTACCTCCCCCCATTGAATTTAATTATGTTTTTCTCTTGTGTGGGCATATAGTGGTTCATCTACTAGTTTTATATTAGCATCAAGTACATCACCTGCTTGCTTTTCCATTCTTGTGATATTTTACTTACAAGGGTGTTCTCTAAATCCATGGGCTCTGCATTTCCACCAGGTCTCCATGTGATGCTTATACTGCAGGTTGTGGACCAAATTTTGAGAACCACCAGTCCTGGGTTCACCACTTTACACACCAGCATCATCACTTGAGAGCTTTAGTAATACTGATGCCTGTGTTTCAGCCTCTGATACCTTATTTTAAATTTTTTAGGTGCTGCCTGGATTTTTTAAAGCTTTTCTGATATTTCTTTATAGAACTAAAGCTAAGAACAAATGTTTCAACTAACTGTTTCTCCTCCCTGTCAGCTTATTTCAACCACCTTGGTAGGGGTTTTCTTTTTTCTTTTTTTAATTAAATACTGATGTCCACTCAGCATTATGAACTAGTTTAATCAGAATCTCCAAGGATGGAGCCTGAGCATCAGTATCTTTAAAAAAGCCTCTCAAATGATTCAAATGTTTAACCAGAGTTGTTTGAAAAATACTAATCTAAACAAAAGTAACATACAAAGAGTGGAGGAGTGAGGTACTTTAAAATATCACCTTTTGTGTGTGTGTTCTTTAAAAATATAAGAACATAAATGGGACGACAAACTTCCCATAACCTAGCACTATGCTATGTCTGTTACAGTTGTCCATTTTTTCAATCAAGTCATTGGACATGTGTGTATACACATCTATCTAGATCATATATGTGCATTTGAGATTCTTCCAGAAAACCTCTTTAAGCCACAGAACGATCTTCTAAAAAAAATAATAAGTATAAAACAGTGGCATTAGGAGATTGATCTGTGTGTTCACTGAGGAAAGATAACAAGAATAAACTTGTATCTCAGCGCGATATTTTAGGCTTGTCACTGATAAGAACTTCCTGGTCAGTAGAGTGAGACTGTTCAAAGACAGATTGTCGTGATGATAAATCAGGGTATGGAAGAAGTCACCAAAGTCCTGCTTAGAAGCCAGATGATGGGAAAAAAGTCTTGCAGGGATGACCCTGGGTTTGGCAAGGACCATTCCAGATAGAAAACTGAAGATTTGGAAAAGAGGATTTGCCTACTTAATTATCTTTCATTAGGAGCAATGGTTCTCAACCTTCCTAGTGCCTCCTCATGCCGCGACCCGTTAATACAGTTCCTCATGTTGTGGTGACCCCCAACCATAAAATTATTTTCGTTGCTACTTCATAACTGTAATTTTGCTGTTATGAATTGTTTTTTTTTTTTTTTTTTTTTTTTTTTTTTGAGACAGAGCCTCAAGCTGTCACCCTGGATAGAGTGCTGTGGCATCACAGCTCACAGCAACCTCCAATTCCTGGGCTCAAGCGAGTCTCCTGCCTCCGCCTCCCAAGAAGCTGGGACTATAGGCGCCCACCACAGCTCCCGGCCATTTTTTGGTTGCAGCCGTCATTGTTGTTTGGCGGGCCCGGGCTGGATTTGAACCCACCAGCTTAGGTGTACGTGGCTGGCGCCTTAGCCCGTTGAGCCACAGGCGCCGAGCCAGCTTTGGTTTTGTTTTAATAAATAGGATCTTGCTATATTGTCCAGGCTGGACTCAAACTCCTGGGCTCAAGTGATCCACCTGCCTAAACACTCCTGAGGTGTTTAGGACTACAGGTGCCCACCACCAAGCCTGGCTGATGTGAATGTTTTATATGTCATTCTTCCTTCTTTGGGTATTTCATAAGAGCAGTTCTGACTGCAAAGCAAAACAGAGACTTTTTAATGCCCCCTGTTAAACAGTTTCACTTTCTCAGTCATTGCCATTCCTTGGTGGTATCTGACCTATTTGAAAGAACACCTCACATACAGAACATCATTTATGAACAAAATGGTAATTGGCAGAGTGCCAAATATTTATTTACTTAATAAGCCTTTATCAATTATGTGACAGGGGCTTTGTTAGGTACTTTGTAAGTGGGTAGATGGAGAAGTAGAAGGAATGTGATTCTGACCATCAATGTTGAGACCTGAGAAAGTTTGGAAAAGTCCCATGCATACAGACATCACTTGAAAAACATCCAAGGATCTACTTTATAGTAACTTGTACAAATCTGACCCTTTCCTACTGGTTTCTACTGCCCTCTAGAATAAGAGAATCTCTGGGGGCCCATATTGAGTCCAAAGACATTTGAGAAATGTGAATTCTCCTCCCAACATGGCCCATAGTCTTATCTTTGAAAAAATATATATATATGTATTTTTTGAGACCGAGCCTCAAGCTGTCACCCTGGGTAGAGTGCTGTGGCATCACAGCTCACAGCAACCTCCAATTCCTGGGCTCAAGCGAGTCTCTTGCCTCCGCCTCCCAAGTGACTGAGACTACAGGCGCCCTTCACAACGCCCAGCCATTTTTTGGTTGCAGCCGTCATTGTTGTTTGGCGGGCCCGGGTTGGATTTGAACCCACCAGCCCAGGTGTACATGGCTGGCGCCTTAGCGCATTGAGCCACAGGCGCCGAGCCTTATCTTCAAAAATATTGACCAAAACACTCAGAGTTCTAGAAGCATAACTGCAAGCAATGTATCTGTCTATTTAGCTATACATCTCTTTTTGAGGGTTCTTTTCTTTTCCTTTAAAAAAAAATTTTTTTTTTGAGAAAGAGTCTGATGATGTTGCCCTTGGTAGAGTGCTGTGGTGTCACAGCTCACAGCAACCTCAAACTCCTAGGCTTAAGCA
>CAUYRH010100302.1:0-57388 GCA_963574655.1 Perodicticus potto | reverse complement strand
CCCCGACTCTGTGCCCGCTGGGTCAGAGAACCCCCCCGACTCTACGCCCGCTGCATCAGAGAACCCCCGACTCACGCCTGCTGCGTCAGAGAACCCCCCGACTCTGCGCCCGCTGCGTCAGGGAACCCCCTGACTCTGCGCCCGCTGGGTCAGAGAACCCCCCGACTCTGCGCCCACTGGGTCAGAGAACCCCCCAACTCTGCGCCTGCTGGGTCAGAGAACCCCCTGACTCTGCTTCTTTCCTCCTTAGGTCGCCACATGAGTAAATCTAATGAAAGGTCCCTCTCTTCAGGACCACTTAGGATCCTTGTTTAGTGCTCTTCTTCTTAAACATTATTTCTCCTTTCGTCTCTGCCCTTAGCGAAATGGCCAGTATAATGCTAAGCTAAAGCCTTAGGCATGGAATTTGTAGCTCACAAATCATGAATGGTCACACTTAATTTGCCCAGTAGCTGGACAGCGCACCCTTGGATAAGAAAGTATTTATTTACAGGCATACTTTATTGCACTTTGCCGATACTGTGTTCTTTTTTGTTTTATTTCATTTTTACAAACAGAAGGTTTGTGGCAACCCCACACTGAGTAAGTCTAGCCATTTCCCCAATAGCTTGTGCTCACTTCACGTCTCTGTGTCAGCAGTTTTCACCCATGAAGTATTTTTTAATTAAGCTGTGTACATTGTTTTTAAAGATCTAATACTATTTCGTACTTAATAGACTGTAGTATAGTGTACGCCGAACGTTGATATGTACTGGGAAACCAAAAATTTTGTATGACTCACCTGGTAGCGTTATTTGCTGTGTTGCAGTGGTCGGGAATCACACCCCCAGTGTTGCTGAGTTATGCCTGTATATGACCTCAGGCAGAAATAAAAGCTGCTTCTACCTATTTAAATAGAATTTAGTGGGGCCAACGTGTGAGTTAAATTAGGTATTCTTTACACTTAAAATACCTTTCTGTGCCACATCTCAGTTTTTTGGAAATGGTCTCCAGAGTGATCTGTGTACTTTCCATAATGTGAATAGTATATGTCTCCCTTCATTCACACGTAGATGTGTTTCAGAAAACTGGGCTCAGTTTCCCAGTGACTTGAAAGCACAGTCAGTTTCCTTGCCGGCTCCATTATCAAAGGCTGCCATGGAGAGAAATCCCCCTAGAAGACTGGCTTGAAAGTGTCGTGAGAAAGGGCTTAGGATTGTATCTGGCCTGGTAACTTGTGCCTGCTGGGAGTGGTGGCCCCCTCGGCCACCCCCAGCCAGCCACAGTTACCGTCTAAAGTCACTTATTGTCATGCCTTCAACCTTTTCTCGTTTTTATTAAAGTTGTTATTTCAGCTGTGCCCATGTGTCACAGTACTGGGTACTGGGACCTCAGCGTATTTCCCCTCACAGGGCATTCACGCTGAGTTGAGACAGGCTTGTGCCACGTGCAGGATGTGTTGTTACGCAGATCACCTTGTCGTAGTCTGTCTTCCCGCAAGCCCAGCGGCACCACCCTCAGTCAGTAGACGCGATGTGGTGCTGCAGCAGGAGGGTCTTTCCTCAGAAAGCCACAGCAGCCTCCTGCCCTTACTGTCTTTCCACCCATTGTCCAAGATTCCTAGAGGTCGTGTCTCCACCTCATAGCCCAGGCTGGTGGCGTATCTGCCTGAACAGATATCTTTTCAGCCTCGCACATCAGTTGCTAGTTTTTTTAAAGTTTTTCCAGCTTTTTCCTTAAATGCATCATTGCAGTTGTGGTGAGGCAACACCAGGAGCATTGGTGTGGCAGAGTCCTGCTTCAAGGCTGAGCCATATGTGGTTCAAGGTCCGCTGGTTAGTTCTCTGCCTGGCCCCTGCCTGACTTTGGTTTGGAATCAGCCTGATGTCAAAGTAGAACAGCCAAGATAAAAAATCTTCAACGTTCAAGTCATGATGCTGTGAGGGTTTGATCCCCCCACCCCCACATATGCACAACTAAGGAGGTGAGATTTAGTTTTGTAGACCTTCTATTTCAAGGTAAAATATAACACAGATAAAATGAAGGTAGGGCTTAGTGAACTATTTTAAAGCAGTCACCTTGTAATCATTGTTTGTTTCCAGAAATATAACCGCCAGCCTCCCATGCCCCATCCAAGTCATGGGCTCTATATATCTTTTAGGGCCCTTTTAACCCATACATTCTCCTTTCTTTCTTGCCAAGGACATAGGTGATTTGACCTGTAGAGCTTCCCACAATCTGTACTTTGCCAATTATATCCCTGTGGTATGATTTAAATGTTGCTTTGATTTCTGTTTCCTGAGAATTGGTTGTTGGTCTGCGGACATAACTAGTTTGAGTGTCGTGTTTTCCAGGGCAGGGGAAGACCTCATGGCCGGTGGTGGCAGCACAGAATGTCTGAATATCTCTCTCTGGGTGTGAGCTGCTATGATAGTCAGTGCCTGGGTCCATTCCTTTTTTTTTTTGCTGGGGTTCATTCTTCTTAGGATTGCTGGGTACTGATTCTCTGATTCAAGCAGCCCTTCATTTTTTTAGCAAGAAAAATTTGCCATTGTTTATCACTTGTTTATTCAGTGGTATAGTTCATAAAAGGAAGGCAGAATAAATGCCTGACTCTTTCTCTTTATTGCCAGTTTTCCAAATAATGAGTTCGTTCCTGAATGTGCATCAAGGTTAATAAATTCGTATTTGTTTCAGTATCATTATGAACTCGTAAATAGAAACGTACTTGGTGAAGAGTGTCTTTGTACCAATTAAAGGTTTCATACTGAACTGAGATTTGCTGAGCAAGAAAACAAAGAGCTGATTCTTCAATTAAATCTCTAGTTACGTATGACATAAATTATGCCTTCCCCCCACCCTTTGCTTCCTTGGCTTTCCACTAAAGGCAACCACTTTATCAAGTTCTTCGCTCCGTGGTGTGGTCACTGCAAAGCTCTGGCTCCAACCTGGGAGCAGCTGGCTTTGGGCCTTGAACATTCCGAAACTGTCAAGATTGGCAAGGTAAGTGAGAGCCCTTATTAAACTGGAAATGGACTGCTTTGGGCTGGATTAATTAGCAGCGTAGCCCATTATTTATTCTGTGTGCAGAGTCACAAACTTGATTTATTAATTCCATTTAGTGTGCCACTTGATAATTCACTTCACCTTCACAGATGGCAGCCTGGTTTTGAGTTTTGCTGGCTTTTCCACAGCCTAGAGATAAATTATGGCCTGAGCTGCTTTGTTTATTTTGAAGAGATGGCCAATTCTGAATTGGCAGCCCTGGAGCCCATTCTGCAAAGATACAGGGCAGAGCCTTGTAGAATGTTCACTGGACGTACTTGGAGGCCGTCCACATTTGATCTCACCCCAGAGCTCTCTATTTAAGACCCTCACCTCTGCACTCACGCAGACACTCCTCCTTCATGGGGAACCCCCATGTGCATTGCGGCCTGGGAGCTTTCCAATGCTCTCCACTCTATGGAGAGAAGCCAGCCAGCTTCTGTGTAACGGGATTTTCTGGAATTACCCAGAGAAGGCTCCAGAGCAGCTCCTAGGCCATCAAGCACTTTTACTCTTACCTATCCTCTGACACCCACCAGATAGTCCCTGTGGCTTTCCTTTTCCAAGAATCTCATTTTTCTACCATGCCACAGAAGGCTGATTTGTATACAGAAGTGCTCTGCAGTCTGAGAACAGGGGTTGACGGGATCATCTACCAGGGCAGTGGGGTGGTCAAAAGTGTAAACCTGGGGATCAGATAGACCTGGTTGGCTGACGGTGGGCAAAACTTCTCTATGCCTCAGTCTCCTTTTTTACCAAACCAAGCTGAGATCTACCATGTGGCAGTTGTGAAGATGAAAGTGCCCAGCTTGATATGACCCTCAGTGTGGGGCAGATGCTTAGTAAATTGTGATCACTATTGTTGTGGTTATTTAAATGGATTTTCCACTGTCACCTGTTAGAGCACTTTGACAAATGTGTTTTCATTATATGTGTTTATGTTGATAGAACATTTCATGAAGGTAATTATAAAATAATCTTGTCTTCTGTCTTACCCCGTACCTGCTATCCTTACTTTATTTAGTGAACTTTTTGGGAGATCATTTATTTTTAGTTTGTATCCTGAGAGGACCCTAGCAGACCCTGGTGTGAGCAGACAATAGCCTGGGGGGGTCTCCCTGAGACCCTTCACCCCTGGACATAAGCATCTGAGTTAGACAAAACCCTCAAAAATGCTCGTCCCCGCCATAGACCTTGGGCAGAGGTGTACTCTGTCTGCTGTCTAGTGTGCTGAAATAATATTTTTACTCTCCTTTGCTGACACAGTGAAAAATAGCTTAGGTCTTGCCCAGGTGACTTGAATGCTGGTAGAAAATCAAAAGGAACAGGTGACTTAGAACCAGGATATGTCTTGAAAATGTTGGGCAGGCACAAATAACCTTTAAAAAGTTAAATTAAAAACTTGAAGAGCTATGGTAGTTGATAAATTAAGTTTACAGAATTAAGGACAGGTTATAATCTTGACATCTTTTCCGTTTTCATTTTTATTACATGGCAAATACTCCTGTTTAAAATTGACTACTTGGTCCCTGTTGATTTTAAATCTCTGTGAGATTGAACGTAACAGTAAGTTTCTAAGCTGACAGCCAGCTTGAGTCCCTTCCCCAGATTTCAGGCTAGGCTCCCTCCCGTAGCTCCTAACTTGAATACATGAAAATGTTGTTTCCTAAGAATTTGCATTTTTAACCGAGCTAAAACAAATCTTATCTCTAAAGTAGATCTCCTCACCCTGCTCCCTTCTTTAGCTCTGCATTTTGGAGTAGCTTTTAAGAAAGGTGAAATACTGCACCTTGCTGGCAGAAATGCTCTAGAGTCTGGATTATTTTTAAAAACTTTTCTTTTTTCAAGTATAGAGTGTTTAGTAATCCCTTTCGCAAGAAGACTCCCGGAGAGACTGACCGAGAAGTCCACCTTCCTTTCTTTGTAGGTGGACTGTACACAGCACTATGAACTCTGCTCAGGAAACCAGGTCCGCGGCTACCCCACTCTTCTCTGGTTCCGAGACGGGAAGAAGGTGCGTCTTCATGATTAGGATCAGGATGGAATTTTTTATCTCTTCACCTTGGTGGGCTGGGCCGCTGAGTGGTTTAGTGGGTACGGTGAATTGCTGGTATTGATTATTTGGGCCTTAGTTTAGAGGAATATGTGTAGTGGAACAGATATGATTCTCTTCATTGATAAGATTTCTGTAGTGAAAACAAACTATCACTTGTTATACTACTTGGAAGTGTTTGAGTGGCTCGCTGTGCTCTGATCATGAACACCAGCCTTCTAGGCCGTGGAGTGGGCTTAACGTTTGCTGGTAGTGAGGTTCTGCCTCCGGCCCTCCCTCTGCCCTGGCTAACAGTTGGCTGCTCAGATTCCCCTGTCAGCGTGACAGCCCACTGGCAGGCCTTCTCGAGACTTCTATGACATGTAGCTCCAGAAGGGAGGAGGGACCTGTGAAGTTCTCTCACTAACGTCAAGACTTTCGGCCGTGATTGCTACTTTCCTGTAGAAGTGTAAACACACAGGTGCTGTCCAGCGCACACACCCCCAGCTAAGGCTGCTGGGCAAGTGGGGTTCTGGGACGGCTGAAGTGATTTGGAGCACCTACATGTACTCACATTTCTGTATGGCCTGTGTCTCGGACAGATTGACCAGTATAAAGGGAAGCGGGATTTGGAGTCGCTGAGAGAATACGTAGATTCACAGCTGCAAAGAACAGAGACGGGGGGGCCAGAGACTGTGGCTCCCTCAGAGGCCCCAGTGCCAGCTGCTGAGCCTCAGGCCGACAAGGTGGGTGCCTGTGGCAGTTGAGATTGCCAGAAACAGCCCCCAGAGGGCATTCTCCAGCATTGAGGACGGGGTGACAGCTTGGAGACAGCACAGAGTCATTCTGATAGTTGGCTGCCATTGCCTTTTCAACACTAAATGTCTCTTCAGCTACTTTTACATGCTCTGAGGGGTAAACATAAAAGCTTCCCCTTTAAAAACCTGAAATCGATGCCTATCCTGAGATAGTATTTGGTGTCAAAGATCTCTAGAGAATTCTTCCTTTTCGGTTTGGTCATTTGGAGGTGGACTGTACTTGGGTGGTGTTGGCTGTGAAATCCCAGCTCTTGCCCCTTGGCCCCTGTTTCTGTTCAATTCTATAACGTGTTCCAGGCATTTCACTTTAGCCTGTGGCAGAGACCTCGGAAGATCGGGAACAGGGAGGACAGTAGCAAGGGGACTGACGGGCCCATCACTGGAGACATTTGACTTCTTTAGACATCTCTGACTCACTGAGGGGTTATCTTAATTCATTCAGATAGCATAAGGTTTTAGGTTCATCGTTCTGCATTTATCAAACCCTTGCTATGTAGCCAACACTGAACTAGTCCACTAGGTAACAAGAATAAATAAAACCTGTTTCTCACCTGTTAAACAAGCGGGGTCCGTGGGACAGTGAGAACCGTGGTGCCCCTGTTGTGTCACAGGGGCTGTGACAAAAGTGTATGCAGGGTTGGTCAAAGTTGCTCTGGAGAGGTGAGAACAGGTGGGCAAAAAGCATCCCCCAAAGAGCTGACAGATTAATTGGTGTTTGCTGGACAGAGAGGGTGGGCAGGGCTGCCAGCAGAGGGAGCCAGGGGAGGTGGTGGGAAGATCAGGAGTGTGTTGCAGGGTCCCTGAGGGCTGGAGAGGTGGGCCCGGGGGCATACAAGACACGGGCGGCCAGCCAAGGGTTATGAACTTCATCTCGTGTTCATAGGGGAACAGAACAGCTGGAGGGTTCTGAGAGGATGGGAGTGGTAGAGCAGTGGCGTGTGTGAAGGAAGTGGAAATCTGTCATATTGGGCCATAACAAGACACGAGCCCCAAGCTAAGGCTGTGACCGTGGGTTGGCGAGAAGGAAAAGGCATGTATGAGGAGTCCAGTCTCTGCTGGGGGCAGTTCTAAGGATGGGACAGGAGGACAGAGGTCCTGAGGGGCATCTTGGATATCTGGCATGTCCAGTGGAGGGTTTTGCTGAGCGCGAGGGCAGGACCAGAGCAGGAGGAAGGCGATGAGCTTGGTGTTCAAGGTGCTGATTTTCAGGTCTGTGGGATACTTAGGTGGAGAGGCCAGTGGACCGTTACATACATGAGTGGGGAGCATGGCCAGAGGGACGCCCTCTATGAGAGGGTTTGTGTCATCTCCTTTAGAAGTCAGCACCATGGGGACCATTCAAGGACAGTAAGAATGTGTTTACCTAGGAAATCAGTGCCTGAGTTTCCCAGCTAATAACCATAGGCTTATTAACAGATTTCCAAAGCAGAGTACTCACATTGCCTCAGCATGCTGACTTTTTACCTGGGATGCTGGGGACACAGAGGGGCCGGTGTGCCCATGTTCCCTACAACTTTGAACTCTTATTTTTTTTTTATTTTTGCAGTTTTTGGCCAGGACTGGGTTTGAACCCGCCACCTCCTGCATATGAGGCTGGCACCTTACTCCTTTGAGCCACAGGTGCTGCCCTGAATCCTCATCATTTAATCAGAGACCAGACCTTGCTGGAGCTGTCACTCCCCAAGCCACAGCTGTTTGGAAAGAGAGAAAACAACTACACCACTGCCCCCTCCTCCCTGCCCTGCTGCCCAGGCCCTAGTTGGACTCTAGTAGGTGGGGGACAGCCAGGGTGTTAGTTGAAGCTTTGGTTTCAGAAGTAAACAGAAGATTTTGTAGTTGTTATGACCACATAGGTTAGAGGACTGTGTGTGTCATGGCGGTTGTAAAGGTCATTCCCAAATTGACCATAATTATATACTATGGATGTTTTCGTCACAGAACTGTTTCTATTTATAATGCCGCTTTTCACCATTAAGTGGGTCTTTCAGTGAGCGGGGCATCGTATTTCGGGACATAAAGAAAGATGGCAGTGTTCCACAGTGGCCCCACTCGGCCGTGATTTGCCCCAGAGTCACTGACGTGCTCCACGCCAGACTCGAATGGAGCAGCCCCGGTACCCTCGACCACGGGATAAATCATCCCTGTTGCTGCTCTCGGAGATTGGCAGATCCATTTCTAGAGAAACACATAGGATTTTGTAAAGAACCATCCAAGGCTGCCACGTAGTCTTTCTCTTAAATTCTACACCCAGAGCTTCTCTCAACACTTTTCACACTAACTTTGAACATAAAAAATGGAAGGAACTCTGTTGTATGTAATATCATTGCCTGTACTTTTGTAACTAGGTTTCTTCCATTACATAGAGAGGATCACTTGTCATGCGTGTGTGTGGTAGGACAGTGTGGCCTGTGAGCAGAGCAGCTTAGGACCAGACAGGCAGACGGGGTGGTGGGTGCCTCGGAAGCTCCAAGCCCAGGAGGTGCAGACGCAAGCCTGGGGCTCCCAGAGTGCCTGGTGTACACCACAGAGCCCTGGAGGATGGTGGCTGCACCTGAAACTGCGGGGGTAGAGCAGCAGCCTGGAATTTGCTCCTGGAGTTTTCAATCGGCCTTATCTCCCAGGAGACACCTGCTCAGTGTCTTGGCCCCTTTTCTCAGCATCTCAGTTCAGGCCATGGGACCTGTGCTGACCTCTCTGCCTTTCAGAGACTGCTGCTAGGCTGCTCTTGTGTGTAGCTTGTGAAATGCAAGTCATGTGGGCATGGTGGTGGCACCTGTACTCCCAGCTACTCAGGAGGCTGAAGCAGGAGGATCATTTGAGCCCAGGAGTTCAAGGTTTTAGTGAACTGTGATCAGGCTACTGCACTCTAGCCTGGGCAACAGACCAGGATCTTTTCTCTTAAAAAAAATTACTGATTCAGGCTCGGCGCCTGTGGCTCAATGGGCTAAGGCATCAGCCACGTACACCTGAGCTGGGGGGTTCAAATCCAGCTCAGGCCCACCAAAACAACAATGACAGCTGCAACCAAAAAATGGCCGGCGTTGTGGCGGGCACCTGTAGTCCCAGCTACTTGGGAGGCGGAGGCAAGAGACTTGCTTGAGCCCAGGAGTTGGAGGTTGCTGTGAGCTGTGATGCCATGGCACTCTATCCAGGATGACAGCTTGAGGCTCTGCCTCAAAAAAAAAAAAAAAAATTACTGATTCATATCCTTGTAATCCCAAAGCTTGGCCCTACTCAACTTTAAGAGATATATTTGAACTGTGGCTTTCCTTCCCTTGAAGGGCACTGTGTTGGCACTCACTGAAAATAACTTCGATGACACTGTTGCAGAAGGAATAACCTTTGTCAAGTTTTATGCTCCATGGTAAGTGGCTGTTCAATTAGAAATTACTTTGTCCTAAGTTATGTCATGTTTTCCAGCTCGTTTGCCAACCCTCCAGACTCAGTGGCGGTCACATACTACATTTACACAGGGGTGACCCTGTAGGAAATAAGAACGTGTTATCATGCTGCTGTGTTCAGACATGTTAAAGTTCAGTCACCTCCACAATTCTGTATAGAGAATGAGGCTCATTTATTTTAAACTTCAGTCTATTTTGCAGAAAACATAAAAATGGAGGCAGATTATGATGGCCTTATAAAATTTAAATTTTGTGGTATCTGTGTAATTTTCCAAATAGATTGCCTTTTTGTCTAAATAAACAGTGTACATCATGGTGTAACTTTTCTCCTCAATTTCTTTGAAATGATGTTAAAGAAAAATCCAGAGGAGTTCACCTTTCTGTTAGAGCCATTCAATATGTCGCTAAATTACCTGAACCTTTTTACCCCATGGCCTCTTGGAGCCCAGAGCATAAATGGATTGCAGATAGTTTGAGACCAAAGCAATCTGATGGGGTGGGAAGACGACAGGTTCCAAGACTTACCGTGAACTACTATGACATCGGGTGTCTGTGAACCTGTTTCCTCAAACGTAAAATGGAACACTGTCTTCACAGATGAAACGATCCATTTGGAAAGGCAGAGTTCTTTAAGAAAGCGTTAGATTCTTTATCTAAACGTGACAGACATGTTGCTTTTGTTCTTCAGTTTGTTAAACTCCAAGTGTTTTGAGAAACTGTTAACAGTGAAGGTAAAAAGTGAAGGAGCACAGGGCTCCACCGCACTGTGAGGTTTTTAGTCTTACAAAAGAGAAACCTTAGGAAGCAGTGGCTTTTTAAAAAACTTACAGTGATCAAATGTGAAGAAAGAGGATCGCCTTTCACTGAAGAGAAACTGTTCATCCCATAGGAGAGGAACAGAAAAGAGAATAAAGTCAGACGAGACGGGAGGATTTGAACCAAACTTAGTCATGCCTCATTGTTCAAATTGCTGAAGCATCAGGGAAGCTTGAAGTTATTTTGAAACTCTGAGGCCATAAGCCATCAGATCTAAAATCTGGCATTCAGGGTCCTTTAGACGCTGTGTGGAGTCTGTTCTGTTTCCCGTCCACTCCTGCTCGTGGTACGTTCGTCCATCAGCTCAATGCACCATCTTGTGGAAATGGTCTCAAAAATCTAAACTTGTTTTCAGATTGGCTTGTTTCCATCAGGTTACCCAGAAGCAAGGGATTGATTTTGGAATTCTTTGTTTGGGAAGGGAGGAAGAGGAAGAGTTAATGGGCACCCAGTGGGAGAATTTGATATTTTATTACTTTCTAGGCAATTGTTAACTCTCATACAGGAGAAATGGGCTTGTCTTGGTAGCAAAGTGTAGGTGAATGATCTCAATCCAGCCCTCCACAAAGTGGCTGCTGTTCTTTTCCTAGGTGTGGCCACTGTAAGAACCTGGCTCCTACCTGGGAGGAGCTCTCTAGAAAGGAATTCCCTGGTTTGGCAGAGGTCAAGATCGCTGAAGTAGACTGCACAGCTGAGCGGAATATTTGCAGCAAGTACTCGGTGGGTGCACTTGGATGAGAACAGTTACGAGGACTCCAAGTTTTGGGAGCAGATCCCAAGTGGAGCTATGATTTGGTTTTGTGGAATCAACCAAGATAACACACTGTGCTCACGTCCTCTCACCCAAGTGTTTTCTGTGACCTTGTGGGTTACTTTATTTTGAGAAACAAAAGGAAAGGCATTCTTTTATTTTTGGTATCCATATTTCATTGAGGGTTTCTAGGACTTGCTATCTGAGTATACTGAGACTTTGAGCAACAAGACTATGGAGCTGCCTGTGTGGCCACTCTCAGTGACCAACACCTGGCCTGTCACATTTGTCATAACACTTATGAGGTTCATCATTCAGACCTAAGCCAGCATATCTAAAATACAGATATAAGTCACACATAAACTTATATCTGCACAGGCCACACTGGCAAACCAGCCTTGTGCTTGGATTAATTGTTGTCTTCATTCTAAGCTATGAGCTCAATCTAATGGCCAAGGTTTATAACTTTATATTTCTGTGTATATTCTTAAAACATTTTTGGAGCCTCTGAAGGTATGACCTCATTAGATTGAGAATAGACACAACCCAGGCATAGTTCACTTATCATGAATAGGTACCACATACTACTTATTTTTTGTGCCTTAACATTCATAAAAAAGAAAAGAGGTGAGTAGCCTGTGAAGATTATGTATCCTTGGAGGTGTTGTTCTCACCGCGGGTCTCTAGACCAGCAGGACATCACCAGGGAGCTTGTTGGAAATGCAGACTCCCAGGCCTGCATTTTTACCAGGTCCCTAGGCCATCCTTTACGTCAGTCCT
Organism: Perodicticus potto; assembly: GCA_963574655.1. Classification (NCBI taxonomy): domain Eukaryota; kingdom Metazoa; phylum Chordata; class Mammalia; order Primates; family Lorisidae; genus Perodicticus; species Perodicticus potto. Next base: position 45,766 of record CAUYRH010100302.1, on the reverse strand, counting down.
TGGATGTCATTTTGAATTAAAAAATGAATACGCAGCCCCCACAGCTTTGCTTTCTGGATGAGCCAGTCCTTTTTTCATGATACCTTTAAAAATTAGCCACAGAATTTCCCAGGCCCAACTGTAATAGTTTATCCAGGTTTACTTAAGAAGTAATTTGTTCGTGATCCTAACCACTAATTTTTACACTTTTTTTTTTTTTTTTAAGGTACGAGGCTATCCCACGTTATTGCTTTTCCGAGGAGGGAAAAAAGTCAGTGAGCACAGTGGAGGTAGAGACCTTGAATCGTTACACCGCTTTGTCTTGGGCCAGGCAAAAGATGAGCTATAGAAACCCAGGTGGAAGTCGCCTCTCTGGCCTGGTCTCCTGCACCCAGTGTGTAGGGGTTAAATCACACGGACATTGCTGAATTTCAGATGGTGGTTATTTAGAAAGCTGAATGTACTCAACTTGTGGTATCTTTATGTGTTTTTTAAGCCAACACACCCTACGGATTCTTTACTAAGTTTCTCTAAGTAAATGTGTAACTCATGGTCACTATGTAAACTAAACAAACCATTTCAGCGGCGATTTGTCCCCTTGAACCTTCTCTAGATGAAATTTAAATGGTTTCCTTTGAGACGAAAATAGAATTGAGAAAAATCAAATTGCTGGACTATTTTTGGCTCCTGAATGATTTGGGGGGAAAGCTTCATTCAAAATACAGGGTTTTTTTAACTGCCCATGAGTTCTGGAAAGGTGGCTTTGGGACAGCATTGACATTCCTCTAATGTGAAGGTCACAATTGACTTAATAATGTGGTTGGTCCGTAGCTTGGAACAGATTTAAAAATGAAAACCCCCATCTGGAAGATACTTTCACATCCACTACTGGATTTTCTGTTTCTGTTAACTCTTCTCTCATCGGGAGAGGTTAGCCATAATGAAAGCGGCGGTACTTTTGACATGTGCCTGAGTAAGATAATGCTGATGCCATAATTGTACGTGTGTGTTAATACTTGTCGAATCAGTTATTACTGTTCAAGGGATACTTTTGTTGGTTTTTCATGGGGTGAAAGATTTTGTTAGTTCATCATGTTAACATGAAGCCTGAGTCCATGTGAACTGTAAGCTTTCATGTCTTCCATGGAAAGTGTAGGCATGGAAAGTCCCACAAGGCTCCTGCCTATTCCATTAACTCATAGATAGATTCTGCTTGTATTGGCCACCTGAGGTGATGGGACCAGACGGGCTTCCCCAGGCCTGGGTATCCAGACACCAGGGAGACCTTGCAGCCCCGATCCTAAGTAGTCCTAGAGGCTGTACTTCATCTGCCTTCAAGGAGGTCAATCTTCTAATGTATGAAGAGTGGGATGCATTTGATGTCAAGACCAAAGACAGATGTCAGCAGGACTGCTCTGGCTCTGGTGTGCATGGCTGTGTCAGCCATCGAGGCAGCGTCCTCTAACTCCTGACACCCTCATTCTTAAAAACCTTTACCATAACCCTTGGGAATAAGCAATGGTAGGGCTGTATCTGTCCAACGGAGTTATTTCTCATAATCATTCTGTGTCCAATGCCCTTCACCTGCTTTCCCATGCTGGGGGATGTTGACACCGGGCCCACAGTAACTAGTGGTAGGAACCTTAGAAACAAGACCACTTAGACCATCTGAGGCAGAAGATAACAGAGCAGGATCTCGACCAACCTCTGCCTTAAAGGAAATCTTTATTAATCACGTGTGATTCACAGATGTTCTTTAAAACAAAAAAACCCAACTTCTAGAGAAGCACAGTCATCATGAGTGTCGCTTCAGCTTTGCATCATGAGTCTTGTATTCAGAGAAAGTCAAAGTGGTACAATTTGTTTACACTATGATACTTTCTAAATAAACTCTTTTTTTAAAAGTCTGGTCTTTCCTTAAATGTTACTTTAAAACAGATATAAAATAGACAATAAATTATAGTTTATATTTACAAAAGCTGTAAGTGCAAACAGTTATGGATTATAAATGTATTATTTAATCAGTTTAGTATGAAATTGGTTTTTCCAGTACATGATTGTGAAAAAGACATTTAAAAAATATTCTAAAATTTTATCTGAATCTTAACTTTCTATGAGAGAAAATTGTGATTTTGTTTCATCAACAGCATGCTTATCTCCCCAAACCAAATCTGAAAGACTGGGCACCCCCTTGTCTTATTTCCTGGTTGGTTCAAACCCTGCGACATGGTGCATGGTAAAGCAAAAAGGCAAAGAACCATTTTACTGAAGCAGAGGAGATAGTAGAGCCAACGTTCCTGAAGTTGATATGTTTGCCAAAGAGCCACTCCAGGACAGAAGATGGTGCAGAATTCCTTCCCACCTTACGAGTTAAAAGGAGGGCAATTACAAATGCCTCTCACCCCGTGCAGCCCCACCTCAATGTACAATAGGTCTTCTTTTGGTATAGCAAGGAATATAGAAAATGGGAAGACTGAGATGTGGAAATGATACAGTTTGTTTCAACTGAAATAAACACATTTATTTTCACACCAACATAACTCCAGCACAAATAGCAACAATTGAGACAAAAGGCACCTCCATAGAGGCCTGATTACAGCCCTAAGCTGTCAAGCCCTTGTGAAATTGACCTTCCTGGGAATGAAAACTAAATACAGGCATCCTCCCCCCAGTTTTGGTAACCTGTATAACCTACCTTATAGTGCCAGCTGATAACTTTAGCCAGGAATACTTTTACTCCTTTGAGAGTTTCCCTGTATACTTATTAACACCCCAAATAACTTGCTCCATAATTAAAACTAATTTTGATGGGTTTTTTATTTGGGGGTGGGGAGGGGGCCTCAAGGTTATGTTTTTGCAGTTACCAGATCTTACACTACAGACATTCAAAGTCAGTTTCCTACAGACCCAACAAGCACTCAGGTTTACAAAGTGAGCAAATTATTAACAAGGTCCTTTAAAATCTCCTGTGGGCAGTAAGGCACCGGCATGAGATGGTTTCAAAGTCTTATCATCCCACTTAACTGTTTCTGGGTGTTTTTAAGGCAGATGTGATGTAGGAATCCAAGGCAGAACACGTGTCCCCTGCAGCTGGTTTTGAGTCAGTGGCATCCACAAGCTCTTACAACCATATTCCTGTATTTTTTCAAGATGACATTGGAGTTATCATCAAAGTAAAGAACTGAGATGGCATTTAGTTTGGTTGGTGCACAGCATGGTTTGGGGACATACTCAGGATTCATAAGGTGAACCTGTTCCGAAACAGGGGAGAAAAGGTACCATTAGAAAAGACTTGGTCTCAGCTTGAGCCTACGCATCAAATGAAAAGTCCCAGAGCTTACCACTGTGTATCAAATGAAAAGTCTCAGAGCTCACCAAGGTCTGCACAATCGCATGGTTGGTTGCATTCATGTGTGCATTGAGCGGGAAGGAGCATTCTCCATCACAGTAATTGGCAGCGTAGCCCTTGGGTGCGATGATCCAGTCCTTAATTTAAAGCAAAAGGAAGGAACAAAAGATTAATAACACATCTCCCACCATCTGTGTTCTCGGTAACGCTGTGAGAAGGCATTATTCACTTTAGACAGGCAAGGAGACAGTACAGAGAGACTAAGGAAAATGTCCAAGTTCACATTCAAGTGGCAAAAATGGTAGGTGACCCTGCTGGATCTTATTGCAGAGCCCTTGTTCCTCTCATAGGCCCATGTGGTCTCAGCTGCTACTTGCCCATTAGGCTTGGGAATGTGCTCGTGGCTGGCTTTATGTACTCGGACCCAAAGGAGTCTGTCCAGGAGTTTGCAGTGCTCCTGCTAAATTAATGCTGCGTGCATATGGAAACCATCTTCTGTCACTTGTCACCTAAATTTGCTGCTTTTCTTAGAACAGAGTGGTAGCTCTCAAGTATGGGGCAAAAGATCTGTGCTCTCCTGGATAACTTGGGTGACCCAATTTATAGCCATTGGAAAAGTCAACCTTAGTTATTTTTTCCAGCCCTTCTCAAAACACAAAATTTGTTTAAATGCCCAAATGAGTATGTCCTATAGTCTCTGAAAGTATGAGGAAATGTGGCTACTGATTTCGAGAGATCACGGAGCTTAGTAACCCTAGAAAGGGTTCAGTGGGCGTCTGGTGCACAGCAGGAGGCTGGGCCTTCCCCTGCCTCACCCTAGGAGCCTCAGTGCATCCACAAAAGAGCCATCTCAGCCCTAAAGCCCCTATGTTTTTGGTAGTAGCTGCTGCTGTTAAGATGAGAACAAGCTGCTCATGAAGGATCTTTGTTCCCCTTGTCCAGAGGACTCACCTGCCACCCTAGGTCTTGGAAGCTCACATAAAGCTCATGCTTCCGGCAGGCTGTTTTCAGCTCACTGCTGTTGTAATCTGTTGGAGGAGAGCAAAATATGTACTCATTAGCTCATTCATTTCTTTCTTTCTTTTTTTTTTTTTAAGACAGAGTCTCGCTATGTTGCCCTCAGTATAGTGTCGTGGTGTCATAGCTCACAGCAACTTCAAACTCTTGGGCTTAAGTGATTCTCTTGCCTCAGCCTCCCAAGTAGCTGGGACTACAGGTGCCCGCCACAACACCTGGCTATTTTTTTGTTGCAGTTGTTGTTGTTTAGCTGGTCCAGGCCGAGTTTGAACCCGCCAGTCTGTGCATGTGGCCAGCGCCCTAACCACTGTGCTATGGGTGCCAAGCCAGTTCATTCATTTCTTCATTTGAACACTTAACAGGTAGGGTTTGCCACGTGATAGGCACCGTGTGAACCTCGTGAATGCGATTTTGTTCACCCAGCAGCTCCATCAGGTACCTGATGATTTGCATGAATGTTTTACACACTCTGTTTTGTCCATTCTGGGGTCTACTGGGCATGTGTGAGCTCAAATGGAGACCTTTGAGCAGCAGAGGGTCCTGGGGTGAGCCCTGCGATGTGCCAGGCCTACAGAGGAGGGCTCAGAACACCACTTAGGGCCATGAGTTGGAAGACATCACATTTGCACTATCAGATGATGGTACCAGCCGAACTTGATAGACTTCAAACAGGGACCTTCTTGAAGTTCCACAGGGGCTTTCAAGGTAGCTGCTGGGCCAGGAGAGTGTTCTGAAAATAGTGGACTGTGAGCAGGGCCCATGCAGGATGCCAGGGAATGGGGGAGAGCAGATGCTGTGCAGAGGCTCTTGTGTCACGCCCCAGCCTCACTGCCAAGGTCGAGCCTGTTACTAAGGTAATGACTCCTAAGCCAGCTCCAGCCATTTCCTGTGAGACTACTGAAGTGCACATAACTATCTGTGTATTACTGGAAGACCACTAGCCTGGTCTCAACTAATCACTGGTTTATTGAAGCCCATTGGAGCAGCTATTCCAGGACATGCCTTCTGCCTGGCACCACAGGAAGTAGAACACAGTCAGACCAGGTTTCCCTCCTCTAAGAACTTGGAGATGCAGAGGGATGGTGTGAGACGTGTACACAGATAACTCAGCTACAAATCAGAATATGAATGCTTTGTGCAAGGACTGTAGGTAGGTGAACACTAGGTGTTCACAGATGGGGTAGTTCAGGGGAGTGAGAAGAAAAGAAAGTCATTCTGTTAGGATGGATTCTGGATATGCAAAGAGGAGGCAGGTGAGATAAAGTTGGAGATACAAATGGCCTAGAAGGTCAACCATCATGATTTGGATGTCCTACCAGAGGCACAGCGAAAGACTTTGGAGGTTTGTGAGCCAGAGAATGACATGTTTTAGAGCTGTGTTCTAGAGGGGATAAAGAGATGAAGGGAAAGGAGGAAACTTCAGAGGAAGGTTCTTCATCTGACAGGATGGCAATAGATAAGAGAGCCCAGGTCACCTGCAGGCTACTTCTACCCTTTTTAATGACATAAGCCACTAAGTTACCTAATTGACAAAAGCCTATTTGAACCAGATTTTCTTAACTTGCACTCCTGGACTTCTGGGCCCTGAAGTGGGAGAGCATATGCAGATTTTTATGATTTTTTAAAAAAGAAAAGAGACAAATAGTAACTCAGGTCAGTGACCTATACTGGAAGAGGAGATGGGACTTTTGGAGATGGTCTGCCAATTCTACATTTATTCAGTCTTTCCACTTGCTCATCTCACCTCACAGAATCACCCTAACTGTAACTTCAACTATAATCCAGAAACATGGCGGGAAACCTTCACAATGTATGACACCAAGGACTCTCCCTGTAAAAACCAACCAACCACTACCACAAGACAAGACCAAAACTTCCTAATGAAAATAACCGCTTACCAAAAAAGAATCAACCACACACACACAAAAATAAATTCTTTCAAGAGGAGAGTTGGATGCAAGAGTCACAGGACTCCAGAGACTGTAGGTAAGAGCCGTCTCTAAATGAGGCTATAAAGGAAGATATCTAAATTAATTGAAAAGATAAAAGAACTAGAAACCCCAAAACAAGAATATTTAAAGGAAAGAGAAGAAAGAACAGGTCGTTGTGAAAAAGAACACTGGTTGTTTAACAGATTAAATGGATTATTTAAACATTGTTAGACATAACTGAAAAGGGAATTAAAGGGCGGCACCTGTGGCTCAAGGAGTAGGGCGCCGGCCCCATATACCATAGGTGGCTAGTTCAAACCTGCAACAACAACAACAACAAAAAAAAAAAGGAAAAGAAAATTAAAGAATTGAACAATGTATTTGAAGAAACTTTTTCAAATGTAGCAGAGTCAAATGGCAAGAAAATAGGATCATTTCTCTGCAAAGAGACATGGAAGATAGAATGAAAAGTCCAACATATTTCTAAATAGGAATTTCTGAAGACAGTAATAGGGGAAAGTAATATTTGATGAGAAATGACTGGAGATTTTCCAGAACTGAAGAAAGGCAAACAGCTTTAAATTGCAAAGGCACCATTAGTCCTGAATAGACCAAATAAATTCCTATCTACATACATTTGGTGAAACTGTAGTGTTTCTTTTTTTTTTTTTTTTTGAGACAGAGCCTCAAGCTGTCACCCTGGATAGAGTGCCATGGCATCACAGCTCACAGCAACCTCCAATTCCTGGGCTCAAGCGAGTCTTGCCTCTGCCTCCCAAGTAGCTGGGACTACAGGTGCCTGCCACAATGCCAGGCTGTTGTTTGGTTGCAGCCATCATTGTTGTTTGGCGGGCCCGGGCTGGATTCGAACCTGCCAGCTCAGGTGTACGTGGCTGGTGCCTTAGCCCGTTGAGCCACAGGCACCGAGCCGAAACTGTAGTGTTTCAAACACACAGAGAAATTCTTAAAAAGCATTCTAGAGATAAGAAAATTACCTACAAAGGAATGAAAAGTAAATTGATAGCAAACTTGTTAATGACAAAAATACACATTGGAAAATTAAAAACAATAGAATCTCTATAAAAGCAGTTCTCAACCTGTGGGTCGTGACCTGCAGGAACTGTATTAAAGGGTTGCGGCATTAGAAAGGTTGAGAACCACTGCTCTATAAGGTTGAGAACCACTGCTCCATAAGTCCCCTCATCCAAAGGACTATAACAAACTAGTCAACATACAGAGGTGGCCAACACAAGGAATTAGGCCTACTGTATTGATATGTACACGTGGTGCATGTCCAGTCTATGAAAATTAGGTCAACTTAAGGAGGTGGTCAATGTAGGGAGGTGGTCAGCTATGGAGGTTCTACTGTAATATCATAAAATTGATGCTATCAAGCTAAAATTCCATACCCAGCTGTTGTGGATATTTATTATTTTGGCTACCTAGCTTTCAGGAACACTTCTTACTCAAGGGGATTCCTAGATAGGTGAGAATCAGTCCCAATTCCCATGATAAATTGTTCCCCTCTTCCCCACCAGCAGCTGCAGTAGAGGCTCATGACTTTATCAAAGCCAATCATACCCCCTACCCCGCACTATATAACTTGAGTAAACGACTCAGAGGGGAAATAAAGAACAGGTGGCAGCCTCAGTCCAGGATGACAGCCCCAGGCATGGTATCCAAAGCATATTGTTGACATGACCAGATCTGAACTGGGCCTTGAGTCCCTGAGGTTGGGTCTCTGCCTTTTTGTTGCCTGGATGAATTCACTGATATCCTTAAATAATTGTTCTTTTTACGTTAATTAGAGTCTTCTACTGTATGCAATAAAGAGCCCTGTGATGGTTAATTTGGTGCGTCACCCCCATTGGAATAACAGTCTATGAGGGTGTTTCTAGAGGAAATTAGCATTTGAATAAGTAGACTGAGCAAAGAAGATCCACCCTCACCAATGGGGGTGGATATCATCCAATCTGTTGAGGGCCTGAATAGAACAAAAAGGCAGAGGAAGAATGAATTCTCTCTTTCATTAGCTGAGTCATCCATCTTGTGCTCTGGGACATCAGAGCTTCTGGTTCTCAGGCCTTTGGCCTCAGATTGGGACGTAAGCCATCAGCTCTCCTGATTCTTAAGCCTTCAGACCCAGACTGAATCACACCACCAACTTTCTTGAGCCTCCAACTTGCAGATGGGAGATTGTGGGACTTCTTGGCTTCCATAATTGGAGGAACCAATTCCAATGATAAATTTCCTCATGTATGTATATATAGGTATGTATATGTACGTGTTTGTGTGTGTGTATATATCTCCTATTGGTTCTATTTCTCTTGAAAACCCTAATACAAGCCTTGAGTAGTCAAATTATTACTCAATAGTTAGGGGGCAGGAAGTATGGCACTGCCAGGCCTTCCCCTCACTCTTTCCTCTCCTGCTAGTTGGGTTCACATGGCTCAACCTTCTGAAGATGCCAAGGGCCTGGTTCTCTACACTCTTAAAGGTATCTTTCTCAGGTTCAATGATAAATTACATACTTCCCCTGATTATAGTCTTAGTATAGACTTAGAACCTCATCCTGCTGTGTTCTTTCAAGGTAGACTTCCTCCAAAATACCCTCTCTGTGCTGAGGATCAAAATCTCCCTGAAGTCAAGCTTGGCATCCTTTGTTATATAAAAAGCAGAGATCCTCTCCAGCTCAGGCAGACATGAGAAATATATATATATATATATATATATATATATATATATATATATATATAGAGAGAGAGAGAGAGAGAGAGAGAGAGAGAGACCATATATATGGTCTATATATATGTATACATTAGGGGAAAAAGGCCATATATATGGTCTTTATATATGTATACATATATATGGTCTTTATATATGGATACATATATATGGTCTTTTTCCGCTAATTCCTGGCTCCAAGCTGCAAAAACCCTTGGAATTTCCTGGGTGATAGGAATAGGAGTGCCCTTGTCATACTAATGAGGCTCCTAGCTCATGTTGGGTCCCTAGATGGCTTCAGGATAGGGGCTGGTCCCCAGACAAGCCAAGCATAAGATTAAAGGGTTGGAACTTTAGGTGAGTCTGACCTCTGGGGAAAAGAGGCAGACTGGAGGAGACTGATGAAGCTAATGGTTTGATAAATCAAGCCCCACTAAAAACTCTGGACAGTGAGGCTCAGCAGAGCTTCCAGGGTGGAACTGTATTGACATTCTGAGAGGATGACACGCCTGAAGAAGGTGTGGAAGCTGTGAGTCCACATCCCACTCCCCTGACTTTGCCCTAAGAAGCTGTTCATTTAGCTGGCCCTGAGTCATATCCTTTAGAATAGAACTCTGATCATAAGTACAGCACTTTCCTGAGTTCTCTAGCAAATTGTCAAACATGAAGTAGGGAGGGGTTGAATTCAAAACACCCCAATTTATAGGAAAGTCAGATAGAAATGTGGGTGGCCTGGGGACCTCACTTGTTCCTGGTGTTTGAAATGAGGGCACTATCCCTGGGGACCTTGCTTTCCCAGTGGCCACTGTCAGAATTGAATCACAGGATACCCAGTCAATGCTGAAGAACTGTCCTCAGAGCACAGGCAGGGACAACCTCTCTGTGTTTGTGTTTCTCGGGTTTTTTTTCTGCTGCTCAGAACCAAGATGACATGGTAAAAGGGGTCCACTTCTAACTCCAGTTCTAGTTTTCCATGAACCTGCTGTCGAGTCTCAGGGCTCAACAAAGAGAACTTTCTCTGTAAGAACAGCTATTTCTTTTAGAGCTAGACACTGACATTTTTGTTGTTAAGCAAGGATCAGGGCCAGAGAGAGGGAAGGGAGGAATTCAACTCCCCTGTTTTTCTTCCTACAGATACTCTCAGGCCACACTTAAGTTTCCTCATAATTCCATGTTAAGTGCTGGCAAAGAATGTACAAATATTTGTGAGGGTTGATGTGCCTTGGAATACTTGTGTCTGCCACTCAGGGGGTCAGTATCTGAGGGTTCTGCATCAAATTGCACTAACTTTTTTTTAAACAGATCAACTGATTGCAGAAAAACTTTACCCTTACCCCCACCATACTTGATATTTGTTTAGATGAATGGCCTAAAGATGGCCAGTGAAAGCATATGCAATTTAAAATTTCACATGAACATGCCCACTTCAGTGGGATGAGGGAAGGTAACACAGCTTTGTCTAAATGCTGTGTCTGGACCAGAGGCTCACACACAGGTGATGCTATTACCACTTCCAGACACAGAGCTCAGGGAGCCCAGGGCACCCTCAGGTCCAAAGCAGGGTAGAAGAAGCAGCTAAAGAGCTGCAGAGAAGCAAAACCCCCTTAAAAGCCCAAAGAAGCAGGGCGGGTAGTTCACACCTATAATCCCAGCACTTTGGGAGGCCAAGGCAGGTGCTTGCTTGGCACAGGAGTTCAAGACCAGCTTAAGCAAAAGACCCCGTCTCTAAAAAGAAAAAAAAATACCCAGGTTTTGTGGCGGGCACATGTAGTTCCAGCTACTCAGGAGGCTGAGGCAAGAAGTTTGAGGTTTCTGTGAGCTATGATGCCGTGGCATTCTACTGAGGGCAAAAAAGTGAGACTTTGTCTCAAAAATGAAAAAACAAAAGCCCAAAGAAATAGACCCTAAACTGAAGAAGGTCCCATTCCCAGGATAGCAGTCCTCAATGTGTGATTTGTAGGCTTCCTGCACCCAAATTATAAAGATTATCAAGAATTTCCCTGAAGTGCACAGTTCTGAGCCCAGCTCCAGACCCATGGGTCAGAGTCACTGAGAATGGGTTCCATGCTATCCAGGAGACCTGCAGACACCAGAACTAGAGCTGCTGCCCCCCAGGACAGAGGCTCACACACAGGTGATGCTATTACCACAGCCAGACACAGAGTCCAGGGAACCCAGGGTATCCCCCGGTATAGCTGCAATGAAGAGCCAGTTAGAGTTGAAGAATCTTAGATAAAAGATAAAAATTCAAAAGAAGACTTTCTTTAAGGATCTGGCATTTTTGAAGTTGAGCACAGAAGGTGAAATCCGGTTCTCTGATCAATTCTTTGGCACAGAGTGGTGGGCAGGGCAAATGCCCAGCAACCCAGCCAACACTCTGGCTCACCTCATCCAGGGCCACTTGGACAAGCAGGGCCCATCCACAAACAGTGAGCCTTGGAAAGAGAGAGAAGGGAACTTTCCAGTCTGTTTCTTCACTGTCCTGAAGAGCCTTCATGGTAATTGAGGGTCAAGCATGCTAAAAGTGGAGTTTAAAATGATTCCAATCTTTGAGTTGCCATGCCTGTCCTTTACATCTGTGAATTAATGTTTTATTTCATTGATGAGGCCTCCGAATAGGCCTCTACTTCTTTTTTTTTTTTTTAAGGTTACACAATAATTTATTGAGCCTCCTCTCCCCATCCTTGCAGTGTCTAGGTCACTTTTGCCGCTTGTAGATTTTGCGTGCTAGCTCCAGGAAGATGGCCGGGGGCAGGGGTGCCACAAACTGCTCAATGAGAGTCATAAGGCGGCTGTAGCTGTCCGCGTGCTGCAAGAACAGAGCAGGGAGATCCAGCTCCTCGTACAGGGCCTTCACCCAGGCCACCTTCTCTGCCTCCTTCTGCCCGTAATTCTCCTGCAAGATCTGGCACTGCTCTAGAGTGGCCCGTTGCAGACACTGAACCACCAGCCAGCTGCATTTGTTGTCCTGGATGTCAGTGCCAACCTTGCCCGTCACACTCAGGTCCCCAAAGAGATCAAGGTAATCATCCTGGATCTGAAAGAACTCGCCCATCTCCAGCAGGATCTTCTTTGCGTGACTGTGCTCCTTCTGCCCATCAATGCCTGCCATGTACATGGTGGCAGCTACAGAAAGGTAGAAGGAGTAGAAAGCTGTCTTGAACTTGACAATAGATTTGTACCTCTTTTCAGTAAATCTGCCAAGATCCACATTACCCTGGGGGGCTGTGATAAGGTCCAGAGTCTGCCCGATCTCAGTCTGATATGAACTCTGCAGGAAGAGCTCAATCAGGTTCAGGTAATAGAGCTGTTCCTGGCAGTAGAGCTTTAACAGGCAGTAGATACATGCCTCCAGAAGCATAGCATCATTGACGGCATCCAGACCTATGCCTGGCTTCTGATACCGGCAGATCTTCCCCCGCCAGGTGAGAGATGAATCCATGATGTCATCTGCTACCAAGAAGAAAGCTTGCAGCAGTTCCACACACCAGCCCACAGTCAGGGCCCGTTGGAGACTATCGGCATCCTGTTTTCCTTGGTTCCACCAGTTCCCGAAATGCTACCAGCACCGTCACACCCCGGTGGTACTTGCCTCCAATGGCACTGTACTCCAGGACCTCCTTAAGCCAGGCAATAGCATCTCCTGTCTCTGGGTGCCCCATCTCATCCTCAGTAAGCATCCTGACAATTTCTGAGAAGTGCTAGATGAAATCCTACTTTTCTCGGGCATAAACATCTGATTTCTGGTCTCCATTCATCCTGAGAGAGGAGCAAAGTGCTCTGTCCTGGATACCGGTTCCTGTTTAAGCCTCTACTTCTTAATAAAGACATCAGGAAGTCAAGCTACAGTCCCTAACATTTTAGTTTAAGATCAAAATGACAAGGTAAAATCCTCGACTTTTTGGAAGAACTACAAACTGCCAATTCCCAGTTCTGAGCTGTGTCTATTCTTCCCAAGCTTTGGATGTCCATGGTGGGTCGATCAGCTTTGGCTCCCCCAACCCATGGACACCAATGACGAAGGGGAGGACACTGTAAGAATAAGACTCCCAAGTCTGTGCACTGGAGTTCCTTGAAATCTATAGCAAAAGACTGCACAGTCATCAGAATGTCCTCACCCAGGTGTTTTGCAAGAAATGAATTCTGATTCCCTTTCTTATGCTGGAGGTACACTGAATGGTTCTGTTATGAAGCCTAAGGAATAGAAGCTAAGAACTATCAACAAGAAGGTCACCAGTGTAGCTAAAAGGATATCACAGCCACATTATTTTTTTCTGGAGTCCTTAAAGGTACATTTGCCTAGGTGGGGAAGAGATGGAAGGAGAGTGTACTGTAAGAAACATTATCAGGGAGCATGGGTGCACTGACGGTCTCATTCCAAAGGATGTACAAGGTCTGAAGAGGTTGCTGGATTCACAGTCATCGGGCAGAGCTGGGTAGTGAAAACATACACACCAAGAATGAAAGAGATCACTCCAATTTTACATGAATTGTTAAAAGTGGCAGGTAGCAAGGCGTGGTGCCTTACCCTGTCATCTTAGTACTCTGGGAAGTGGAGGTGGGAGGATTACTTCAAGTCAGGAGTTTGAGATAAACCTGAGCAAGAGTGAGACTCATCTCTACCAAAAATAGAAAACATTAACTGGGTGTGGTGGTGCACGCTTGTAGTCCCAGCTACTTGGGAGGTGGAAGCAGGAGGAACCCTGGAGTCTAAGGTTACAGTGGGATATGATGGCACCACTGAATGCTACCCAGGGCAACAAAGTGAAACCTCATCTCAAAAACAAAAACAAAAAAGTGGCAGATAATGTTTCCAAACTGTCATCTGCCAAAACAAAGACCAATTTAAGCCACAGCACTGGGAGCCAGCTAGTTAACATGGCAGAAAGCCTCAGACTTACTGGCTGACTTGAAATTGCATGAACTATCTCCTCCCCAAAGATGTCTTGGAAAAATTCTAGAAAATTAGCCAGATCAGAATTTAGAATTACCAAATGGAATCATCTTCCAAGGAAAAATGGAATCCTCTAATGGATTGGCCAAGTGGTGTCACTGTCCCCCAGAAGACAAAGCAATGAACCCCGAGAGAGAGAGAAAGTTGTACCATAAAAGCAGGGTGAATGGCAGCAGGCAGAAAGAGAGCACCAAGCTGGAACTATAGAACCCAAGAACGATGTCACAAGAGCAGGGGGCTGGTGAAAAATGAAGGCTGAAAAAGAAGTGCCAGGTACATTAGAATTCCCAAAGGGCTGCCTGGGACAGTGTGCACCAGGACTAGTAAAACATGTAAAAACCATTAAACACAGAGGTGCACAGAGGTGATCCAAGCCCCCTGGAGAAGTGTAACACGGCCAACATGCAGCCTGCATTTGGAGCTGACAGCTGCAGAGAAGCAGGGGACACTGCAAACCATCCAGAGAGACTTCGGTCCAAACCCACTGTCTGATGCACATGTTTGGAAAGTCCAGCTTGAAAGCCAAGTACAAATGTTAGAGTAGATTTTGGTGGGTGGTGGGAGCTCTGGGCCTTTCCTCTGTTGTAGACTAGTCCAGCCGTCTGAAGCGTAGTACAGCTCAGTTCCAAAAATAGCCACCTATTTCCCTGCCATGTGTGACCCTGATGACAGGTAATTTGATGAATGATGTTAACTTCTTTACCCGGATACCAGATGATCCTGGTGGGCTGCTTCTGGTGGTGGTGGTTTTGGTGGAGAACTATCAGTTCCTTGGGAGTGCACACTGTGGAAGAAGGGGCAGCAGAGGCAAAGCAATCTCCTCCTTCAACCTCCCAGAAGATTTACAAGTGGAAGTCTGCTGCAGTCATGCCAGAGAGCATGATTTTCCGTCTCTGCAATATCTACCTAGCTTATCAAGACCTGGCAACGCCTGGCCCCACAAGAGAGAAAAACCAGACAGCCCATTTCTGCAAGTAGCAGGTCTTCTTTCTGGCAATCTCTTCCTCTGCATGTCCATTTCCACTAACAGAAGAATAAATAAGGAAGAAGCAGCCACTGCACCTCAGTGGGCCAGACAGGACGGATTTCTCAGATTGCTTGAGGGGATCTTTGAAGATAGTGAGAAGGAGGGAGAATCCTTCCTGGGAATGCTTTCCTGGGGGCTTCTAAACAGGTGAGGACAGAGGGGCCTGCTATGAGATCTGCCTTTGCACTGTTGGAAGGAGTAAAGCGCATTTGGAAGTGCTGTGCTGAGAGGAGGGGAGGACAGCAGAGACCAACACTGAGACCGTCACAAATTGTTACAAATTAGATCAACTTTAATATCCATATTTAATTCACCAAATCAGGGGAAAGAAAAGTTGAAAGGGACTTAGAAAATAATAACTGGGTGACATTGCTGAAACCCCAATCAGGCACACCATGTTTTCTCAATTTAAAAACATTGGTGTGTGTATTGGGAGGGCCGGGTGTGGTGGGGGGGAGGGAAGAGGGGTGATGCTGAATAAATCAAGTGAAATTTTAGTTTTAAAAAGCAATCAATGTTTCAAGAGATGCCTCCACGTCTGAGGTCCCAGTACCAAACTGACCACAGTTCGTTAATAAATTGCAGCCTGCTGTTGGCAGACCATCGTGCCCCGAAGGAGAACTCTGAGATTATTAACTCTGTTTAGCAGGCTGCCTCTGAAGTGAGTAAAGGAAAGCAAGCATTTCTTCTTCTTCTTCTTTTTCAAAAACCCCAATCCTGACTGTTTCTAGTGGTAAACACAGGAACACCCATGCTGTGCAATGCTTCCAAGAAACACTAGGATGACAAGAAACAAAATGTCACATCACCCTGGGTGGTGGACCCTCAAGTTCCACATCCAAGTTACTGGTAAGAGACAGCTTATTAAGTTGGACTCTAAAATGGAGACTCTTCTTCCTGGAGAAAAACTGAGGTACTCTGGGAAGCTACATAAACTCTTTTTGGCCACTAAAAAGGACAGTTATATAGTCACCTGGAAGAATTAATGTGTCTTCCAGAAGTATTTCACTTCCTTTCCAGGGATCCTAACGTGTGCCCTGAGAACCTGCTTCCTACAACTGGAAGTAACTGATCTTTGAATGCTTTTAGGAGCCAGATTTTCATGTCTTTCATCTACTCCCAGAAAACCCCTTGTTTTCTGGGAGTAGATGAAAGAGTATTTATTACCCTCACCTTACAGAAGAGTAAACTGAAGATGAAATAGATTAAGTTTGTCCAGAGTTGCAGGGAGCCATGAGGCAAGCAGGTTCTCTGCTGCAAATCCCACCACTGCAAAGCCCAACTTCATGCTTGATTCCCAGGCTATTCAACAGCCCAAGGAACCTCTCGCAAGCACTGACTTTTAGAGTCAGAAACATCTGAGTTTGAATCCAATGCTTACTAGCTACAGGACGGGCTGTCAGAAGGGAGCACCTGCTCCTCTTTCCTCTGTTTCCAGGAGTGGACTTACACATCACCTCCAAAACAGGTGTGGCCATGGAGGGAACATGTCTGAAGGACCATTGAAATGACATTCAGGTGGTGGAGGCCAGTTCCTCTCCTGTGCCCTGTGAACTTGCCTGTTCTAGGCCAAATGGGGCTGACCTCATTCTCTAGCTCCAGGATGGGCACACAGGTCAGGCCTGGCCATCCAGAGTACTCCCCACCAAGCGGAAACTGGCTTTCAGCTGAAGAAGGGCTCTCTGCCTGAGGCTGAGTGTCCAAGAGCAAAAAACTCCTGGAACTACTGGTTGCCTTCCTGGCCACCCTATGGAGAGTCTTTCTGAGAATGTCACCAACAAAGGAAAACAGAATAAAAGAAGTGAGATTCCTGACACGCCCCAAGCCCATGGACCATCTATGCCTCAAGCCAGAGGCCCTGACCTTCTCAGCTAAGCGACTCAGCGACCCAACCTACAAGGCTGTTAGAGTTGACGTCCCATCTCTTCCAGCAAAGACCACTGATGAATACAAGTCCATATTACACAAACCCACCAGGCATAACAAAGCTAGAAAAAAAACATCTTGGTGGTCACAGGGTTTTGATGGGAATGAAAACAAATTGGAGAAACCTGAGGCAACAGAAAGACGCTCATCTGATAAACAGGCAGTCATGATGCCCGCAGCCCGCACGATCCGTTGTTGGGTCACAAGTTTTCCACGCTGAGGGTCCTGGGAACCCCCCTAGATGATCAGACACCATAATGAGACCTCCACCACGCCCCCCCAAACAACCCCGACAGATGAGCCGTTGCATTTTTCTGTGCAGAAGTTGCTCAGCATCTGAGATCACAAGCACGATGTTTATTCTCACTCACACCAACAGGGCTCCCTGGAAAAACAGGCTTCCCCCAAACCTACCTGAAGCACTAGAGACCCGGGACACGTCCTGGGACTGGGTGGAGCGGTTGCGGCTCTGTTGTCTACGCCGGCCGGAGGCTGACCTGGTGGAGCGCACATGGACCTCGCTCACTTTGAAGAAAGCCACCATGAAGGGCTGCTTATCGTAAGGACCGTCTCTGCCCACCAGGCCTGCAGCTTGAGGGTGGATGTGGACTCCTTTAATGCAAACCAAAGCATGCTTGTCTTATTACTCGGAGCTTTATTCCTGCAGCTGCAGTTAAGGCTAAGACTAAGTTCCTAGTCTCCCCAGTGCCGGCAGTAAAGAACAAGTATGAGGAAGAAGATCCCGCATTCTCAAACTGCACACGCGCCTGTGCACCGCAGGACAAAAGCACCCTTCAGAGGTACACGAATCCCTTCGCGGTGTGGAGTGAGCTCCTAGGCTGGCCCATCTCTGCTGGTTTTACTCACCTGTACTCACTTTTATTTCTGATCATATTTCTTCCCAACCAGTGAGCTGACCACCTGGGCAGAGTGTGCACAGCCTGACGGCCCGTGGGCGGCACAATCGGCAGCGGGGACTTTGAGCTGCTGAGCTTTGATGCCACAGGAGGAGACAGCGCTGGAATGTCCCTTTGGGAAACCTGCTCCTCAGTCAGGATCTCAATCCTACCTCTCTCTTTCTCTCAACATCGCCTCTGCTGCCTCTGCCTAGGACAGTGGTCCGCTCATTGTCCCTCTCAGCACCCTGACCACCTTCCAGAAGGGACATGACCCAAGCCTGTCTGCACATCCTGTCTAGAAGTCCTCAGGAAAAGATTTGGGTTCTTAATAGCAGACATAAAGGAACAGCGAGCAGGGGCCTCCTGGAGTTGAGGACTTGATTAGAAACCATGGTCCTATCACAGCTGCTATAAAGGAAATGAACAAAAAATGACTACCTGCTGGACTTTGGTAGCACAGGCATGAACACTTACCATCCCGTGTCACCACGCTCAGCTGAAGCCCCATGTTATGCTGTGGGGTCACGACCCACAGATTGCTAGTGGCCGTGATGTCAAATTCCAGCCAACCTTCTTCTGAGGCCCACACTACGCGGGTGTCCAACAAAAATAGGTCAGAGTCTCTGAAAGAAAGAAGAAACAGCCCGGTGAATGGCGTGCTGCCCCAAAGAGCCTCCCGCTCTGTCCTGTCTTGGAGCCAGGATGAAAAATGCCCAAATCAGATCACGTCCACCTGAAACACCACACTCAGTGCCCTGCCACAGCTCTGACAGGTGTGAAACCCCCTGAGACCTGGGTATGACACAATTAGGAGACATAGGAACAAGTCATAAGGTGCTTCTTAGAAATCAGTTCTCCCCTGGACACAGAAACACCCCTCACCTTCACCAAAAGACTTGCCTCACTTCCCCTGCCAAATCCTTTTTGGAATTAGGACAAATTGTAAATAAGTGTTATTGTGTGTTTTATTTTAATCTTATTTTATTATTATATTAGTTTATCTATTTGTAATACTATTTATTAGCAAAAAATAGCTTACTTTATGGCTAGTAAACTCGAAAAGGAGACAAGTGGGAGGCCGTGAGAAGCAGGATTAAGGAAAAGCCAAATCAGGATTTGTGTGTATATTTACAAAATTAGGCTTTGCTCTTTTTTTTTGTAAATGAGAATCTCAAAATCTACATGTTAGTTCCTGTGAAACAAGGAGAAACAAGAAATCGCGTCACATTTCAGAGTGATCAACCATTCTTTTCTTTTAATTGAGGGTATTAAATGGTTACACTGGATGTCCTTTTGCATATGGACTGTGTGGCTGGGGCTGTATGTTGAGTGATTTTAAAGTTCATCCAAGCACAGCTGTGAGCTGTGGGTGGGGTTCTTTGAGGCGAAGTCATAGAGTCCATTCCTTCCATTGGGCTCCACGGGGAATATTTTAATATTTTTCAGTTTTCAACTAATGTAACCCTGGGGCAGTGGGAAGGTAGTGTGAGGGTTTCTTTCTGTTCACCCACATTTCACAGTAGTCATTGTAGGAGACTGTCACCTTCATGTATTTCAGCAACAATGAATCTGAGTTTACATCCCATGGCCACAAACATGAAATGATCTGGGATTCCCAAGATAGGGAGGGGAATATTTTGGCCACAAAAAAATTAAAAATCTCTTGGTACGGAAATATTTAGCAGTAATATCTTACAAGGGTAGGAAAATGACTAGAGTTAAAAGTACTAAACTAGGCTGGGTGCAGTGGCTCACATCTGTAACCTAGCACTCTAGGAGGCTGAGGTGGGAGGATCGCTTCAGCTCGGGAGTTCAAGACCAGCCTGAACCAGAGTGAGATCCTGTTTCTACAAAATTTAGCTGGATGTGGTGCCATGTACCTATAGTCCCAGCTACTTGGGAAGCTGAGGCAGGAGGATCAATATAGAATAGGGATTTGAGGTTGCAGTGAGCTATGATGATGCCACTGCACTATAGCCTAGGTGACACAGCAAGACTCTGTCTCAAAAGGAAAAAAAAAAGGGCCAGGCATGGTGGCTCACAACTGTAATCTTAGCACTCAGGGAGGCCGAGGCAGGCGGACTGCTTACGCTTAGGAGTTAGAGACCAACATGAGCAAGACTGAGACTCCGTCTCTACTAAAAATAGAAAAAATTAGCTGGGCATTATAGCAGGTGCCTATAGTCCCAGCTACTTGGGAGGCTGAGACAAGAGAATTGCTTAAACCCAGAAGTTTGAGGTTGCTGTGAGCTGCATGATGCCACAGCACTACCGAGGGCAACAGAGTGAAACTCTGTCTCAAAAAAAAAAGTACTAAACTTAAGAGAAGCATCCCAGTGATGACAGCATACACTAAGTAAGCTACAAAGCACTTTTGTGTACTTCACTTTGGTGCTTATAACAGTCCTCAAAGCTAGGTGGAGCATCATTATCTCCATTTTAGAGCTGAGGAGACTGACATTCAGACATGAGCTTATAGTCATGTGGCCAAAACTCAAGCTAGAACATTTGCCCTAGATTATTTATGCCAGCTCAATTTACTATTGCTGAGATGTGGAAACAACCCGAATGCCCATCAACCATGGAGCAGGTTAACACATGGTGGTATATGTGTACTATGGCATACTATTCAGCCATAAAAAAAGAGACTTTGCATCTTTTGTATTAACCTGGATGGAGTGGAAACCCATTTTCTCAGTAAAGTATCACAAGAAAGGAGGAGCAAGTGTCCAATGTACTCAGTACTCATATGAAGCCAGTAGACCATCTACTACACACCCACATCAGAGAAAAACTCAATTCAACTCAAGGTGGGGGAGGAGGAAGAAGAGAGAGGGAAAAGGAAAAGAGGGAGGGAATTGGTGTGCTCCCACTTAATGGGCATAATGTAAAGGTATACGGCATGCTTCCTGGGTGCAGGACACAACTACAACAGGGACTCTACCTAACAAATGCAAACATTACAACCTCATTGTTTGTACTCTCACATTAATTTTTTTGCAGTTTATTTTTCTTTTTTGGCTGTGGCTGGGTTTGAACCCGCCACCTCTGGTATATGGGGCTGGCGCCCTACTTCTTGAGCCACAGGTGCCACCCTGTACCATCACATTAATTTGAAACAAACAAACAAACAAACAAAGACAAAGAAAAGAAAAGAGAGATCTCAAGCTAGTAAATGAAAAAACTAGGACTCAAAGAGCTTTCCATACGACATGTTGCCTTTTAAGATTATTTCCAAAGACAACCCCTGACCAATGAATAAAACTCATCTCTATTCCATCAAATATTTATGAGGCCAGTGAAACACTGAGTTAACATTTTTAGCCTTCTCAGAGGAGCATTTTCCCTGCTTGCATGGCTGCTTAGGAGGGAGCTCTATTGTCATCTTTTCCCAGGATCAACAGTAGGTACAGCTAGAAGTCGTTTACTCAGCTGCTTACCAGAGTCTGTGGGGGGCCACGTTCAGGACTGCCGCGTTTAAAGTTTCTCTCCAACATGGATATGGCACCCCCCTGGGGACAAATCAACCCCCATTACTGAGGTAACCACCATGAGCCAGGATGCAGGGGTGTTCATGGAAAACAGCACGAGGGGACTGCAAGGCCAATGCTTTGAAGTTTAGATGTACAAAGATATAAATTCTGTTCTGGAAGGTTGCAGACAACTCTTATCCAGAAACAACACAGACAGTACGAACAGCACTGTGGGAAAGTGGCCCCAGTCCTGAAGGAAGCACTGGACATCTTCCTGTCACAGGGGCAGAATGTGGCTTGGATGCTAGCATCAAGAGGCAGTGGTGGCCAGGCAGGTGGCTCATGCCTGTAATCTTAGCATTTCGGGAGACCAAGCCAGGAGAATCTGTTGAGACCAGCCTGGGCAACATAGCCAGAACCCATCTCTACAAAGAATAAAAAATGTTAGCCAGGCGTGGCAGTATGGCACTTGCAGTTGTAGCCAATCTGGAGCCTGAGATGGAAGGATGGTTTGAGACCAGGAGTTGGAGGCTGCAGTGAGCTATGATCATTCTTCTGCATTCCAGCCTGGGTGACAGAGTGAGACTCTGTCTGTAAAAAAAGAAAAGAAAAGAAAAAAAAAGACCCAGTGAGAATTTCAAGGTGTAAGCTTGCACCTAAAGCAAGGACGAGGAGTGTATGGGATCACAGCTAGGACCCGTCATTGCTATGAACGTTATTTACAATCATGCCACAGGCACTTAATTCTTAAGGACTTGTAATAAGGATGCACAGAAATACAATGCAAAGTATGAGCATAGCTCTCCAGAAGGAGCTACAGTGAGCTTTGATTTTTACAGAGCAGGGTTTATGATAAAGGAAATGGGATACTATTCCATGAGAAAATGGGGATGAGACAGCAACCATCATCCAAAAAGAAGGAGAAGGCCCAGTGTGTTCATGCCTATAATCCTAGAACTATGTGAGGCAGAGGCAAGTAGACCAGTTGATTTCAGGAGTTCAAGACCAGCCTAAGCAAGAGTGAAACCCCATCTCTACTGAAAATAGAAAAACTAGCCAGGCATTGTTGTTCTAGTTCCTTGAGAAGGTGAGGCAAGAGGATTGCTTGAACCCAATAATTTGATATTGTTGTGAGCTACAAGGACACCACAGTACTCTACGCAGGGTGACAGAGTGAGATTCTGTCTTTAAAAAAAAAGGCCAGGTGCAGTGGCTCACTCCTGTAATCCCACCACTGTGGTAGGCTGAGGAGGGAAAATTGCTTGGGCTCAGGAGTTCGAGACTTGCCTGAGCAACAGTGAGACCCCGACTCCTAAAAAAAATGAAAACCCAGCCGGGCACCATGGCAAGTGCCTGTAATCCCAGTGGCTTCTGGAGGCTGAGGCAGCAGGATGCCCACAGAGTCCAAGGTTGCAGTGAGCTATGATGTCATTGCACTCTGCTCTGGGGATAGGGTGGGACTCTGTCTCAAAGAACAAAAAAGAAAAAGAGAAAAAAAAAGAAAAGCAGAGAAAAGGAAAAAGAGGAGAGGTACATGAGTTGAAGAGGAAGAACATGAATCAGGAGCTAAACTTGGGGCAGAAGTGGAAGAGCACTGGTAAGAAGGAATAACATTCATAATACGGAAGCAACAAAATCTGCTGGGCTAGTGGGGATAGTCTATATCCCAACGTGGGACGGAGCCATGGTGTGGCCCCCAGGAACTCATGTTGTTTCTATGAGTTCAGCTCTCCCTACTTAAGAGATCTGGGAGATCAACAAGTGAGGTCTAACAGCTGAGCCTTCAAAGATCCAAGCTCTCTGTGGTCCAGTGGCAGTGAGGCAGTCTTGATTGTAGATGGTTAGATCTAGGATGCTTGGGGCCTTTACTTCCAATGAGGCAAAGCATAGACTTAAAATAACCGGCCTGAGTGGGGCACTGCACCGAGAGCCTGTATTCTTCAGGACCGACAGAAGAGGCAAGTCTTGCTGAGACACAACTTGGGGCACAGCATTGCTGCAGCCCTACCTGAGTCAGAAAGTCTCAGAATAAAGTTTCTAATTGCTGTGATCAAAACAAGAGCAAGGTGGGCCAAGTTCCAACCGGTTAGAACCAAGATGGTAGAGAAACAGCATGCCTTCCATGAACACTTCTCCCCTTGTTTGTCCTGTTGCTTAAATAGAAAGGCAACAAGAAGTAGGGGCTGGTCCTTCTCTGCCAGGGGCTAGTTCTCTTCAGCAATGAGGGCCAGTCTCTACCCTGCCTGTGAGGTAGACTTTTTGCTTTCTATAGCTTCTGAATTAATCGTGCTTTCACTCCTTTCTGTTGGCTCCTTCCTGAATTCTTTCTCACATGACACTTAGGACCCACTGGACATCAAGCGACTCCTTCCTGCACCTGCATTATCATGGCTGTTCTATAGCTGAGGAAATGGAGCCCCAGAAAAAGTCTGAAGATCACACAGCAGTTAAGAGGGGCAAACAGAATTTGACTAGAGCCCAGGCCCTTGGCCATCATGTGTATGAAAGGTAGTCATGAAACAGGCAGAGTACAGGCTGAAAATCCCCTGCCAGGGCTCAGAATAAGGTAAAGAATCAAATCCACTGCATGTAAATGAAAATGTCCTCTTGATGTAGAAAATATGGTAACACACACAGGGACAGGCCAGGGTGACTGATTTGCACTGTGCAACTCAAGTGGTTGATGGTGGCCACAAGGGGTGGCATCACGGTGGAACCCTGACCTTGCCCCTCCAACCTTGCCCTCTTCCTCCCAAGAAGAATGCTCTGTGTGTCTAGACGCTCTGTGTGTCTAGCTGTCTTAGTCTCCTGACTCTGTAAAGTGTAGCCTCAAGTAAGATGCAACTGATTTAGCTATGTAATAAATAAGGAAATATTTAGTTACCTTCTAAATCTCACCCTGGCAGAGTCAAGATGAAATGTTTCCATCTAAATTATGTGTCACTGCCAGATAAAGAATCCTAGAGTCTGGCTACAATTGCCACCAACAAGGGATTATTTGGACTTTCCTAATGAGATGACATGCTCTCAAGTTAGCAAACCATGCAAGAAGATCTTGAAAGAAGAGAAGATACAACTTATAATTTTGAATGCATTTATTCACTCTTTTGATCTCAACTAACTCATAAACCCCACCTTTGCATGATGGATGTGCCTCCCATCTTCAAGAATATAGCAATGTTATTCCAACCACAAAGCATGATTTTTCTTGTGTTGTGATCATCCTAGCCAAATGAAGTTCGTAACAAATTAAGAAGCCTGAAATTTTCTAGTAAATTTCAAAATCCACCCTGGCAGTAGCATGGATGGATTACGCATTCACAAAGACTAGAAAAATTGTGGGCAAGATTATTCCTGTGTGGTCCCTCCTGTCACACAGCCTCCAAGGCACCTGCCCAGGTGTGCAAGTTGGTGATGTGACATTGGAGCCGAGGCAGAAAGACTCATGGGCAAAGCACACTGGGTCTCTGTCTCTCCTTTGTTCTGGAAGAGGGCACGAGGTACCTGAGCTGTTGGTGCCCGGGTTTGACCCTTTCTGACAAACTTCACACATGTTAAGTTCAGACTGCCCTACTCAAAGTACCACCATGTTTACTACTGACCATTTTGCTAGAAAAAGACTCTTGATAAAGTAGAATTTATAAAGAACTTTTTTTTGAGACAGAGTTTCACTTTGTCACCCTTTGTAGAGTGCCAATGGCGTCATAACTCGCAGCAACCTCAACTCCTGAGTTCAGGCAATTCTCTTGCCTTAGTCTCCCAAGTAGGTAGGCCTACAGGTGCCCACTATGATGCTCAGCTAGTTTTTTTTTTTCTTTCTATTTTTAGTAGAAATGGGGTCTTGCTTTTGCTTAGGCTGGTCTCAAACTCCTGAGCTCAGGTAATCCAACTACCTCAGCCTCCCAGTGTGCTAGGATTACAGGTGTAAGCCACTGCAACCTGCCTAAAATGGAATTTATACTTTCAAAATAAGCAGATTTATGAAACACCTAATCAGGTGACTCTGTGGTCTTGTTTCTTTATTTCCTCATGACACATTTTTTTGCCATTTTGTGTCTGAATTTGATGATAGATTAAGATACAAAATAACTTTCATGCACTGATGAACTGACTTTGTGTGGTTAGAAAACTTTAACGTGCAAATAGAATGAAGATAAAACAATCTATTTGGAAAATGAGATAGTCAGGCCCTTGCTTTGTACTTTTCTCTGGTGTAAGGTATAATACAGATTATGCTTAAACTTTGATTGCTAGAAAGATAGAAAAGGAGCAGTAGAATTTGAAAGTAGAGCACTAAAGACTAGGATAAATTGCTGTGTAAATATATACATGTGACTTTGGATAATAGAGAAGAATGAACAATTATATAATTGTCTAAGCTGTCATTGACTTTATGCTCCTTGATATTAATATTACCCAATTTTTACCCCAATGGTTCGAATGGTATAAAGAGGTGTTTTGAATATCAAAGGCACCTTGACTCTGTATGGCTGTTTCATCTTTAACAAACCAACGTAAATCACTTTGCTGTTAGAGTATTAACATAGCAAACCTAATATGGTGTCTACTACCTACCTGACTGTTCTAAGTGCTCCTCACCAAACCATAAGAGGCAAACAGTAAAAGTGCTGTTAATGTGTGATTTTTTAAAAAGATGTTTTACAAAATAATCTTAACCACTAGCACAGCTGCCTTCCACAAAGTTGGACAACCTGGTATACAGATGCATGCAACCAAACTAATCAGTATCTAGAAATCCAAGTGATAAGTGTATAAAGCATAGGTTCTAGAAATAGAAGTCAAATGGATAAGCAGTTCCCAGAGAATGGCCTCTCCTGTCCACCACATCCAGACACCTCCCCACCATAAATTTTCTTTGTATTCTTCTGAGTGTCTACAATTCTTTATGGTAACTTCAATCCTCACTGTAACATTCTCTTCTACATTGTGCTTCACAAAGAACAGAACATAGGCTGAGGAACAAGGTTTGGTAGCTCTTTGAGTCATTTTTATTTCAATTTCAGGCAGATCCTTCTTGATTTATATGCACTTGACTTAGAAGATGAAACTGCCAGTTACATAACTGGAGCTGTAGGTGAGTTGTATTATCCCTTTTTCAGGGACAAGGGAACAATTACTAAAAAGTTCACTGTGCCTGAGGCCCATGCCTGAGGTCCACACGAAGGGATCCAGTTTATCAAGTCAGCAGTAAGATTTCAGAAGTCCCTCTGGGTCCCACCTCTGAAAGCCAGATACAGAAAGAGAACAAGATGTAGCTGGGCACAGAGATAAAAGGCTTTGATTTTCTTCTATCCAAACTATAATAGTGTTCTCCAACCCTGGCTTTCTCAAATTTGCCCTTCTCTTCAAAAAAAGAAACCCATATCAGCTATCTGAAAAAGTTGAACTAGCCTCTTGAATTCAGCAGGCAGCACTGAAAGTCCAACAGAATTCATGGAGCAGTCAGTCCATAAGTAATGCTTTTCTAAAGAAATTACTCTCTTCTATTCGAAACTAGATCAACTACTGGGTCCATATCTTGTTTCCAGAACTACATCATTTGATTAATCGAAACTATCAGCATTTATAGGGATTCATTGAAAAGATTTCCAAATGAAAATAATAAAATGATTATACTTCAGGGACTTACCCTTCTGGCTATGATGAATCAAACTCACACTCCCTCTAAGAACAACTAAAGAAAATGGATTAAAAACAAAACAAACCTGTTTTATGCCATTGTGGAGCAACCAAGCCAGGAAACCCTTGATTGGTCAAGGCCACAGACAGAATAGAAATGCATTGAGGTGGGTTCTATATTTGCTGTAGCCTTTTCATTTCAGAGCATTTGTTAATTCCTAGCATGAGGCCTAGACACCAAGAAGAAAGAAGCAGGAGTCTAGAGCTTTGAACAATATCACTGGTTAGGGATAAATCTGGAGTTCAAGGAAGCTAATAATTGAAAGGCTCAGGTCTCAGGAGAAAAGAGGACTGCATAGAAATTAACTCATAAAAGTGATTTCATAGAAGTTGGGAGGGAGTGTCTCTTCTTTGTAGTCTCTTTCCTCTAGAACCTTAGCTCTTCAAGTCTTGGTTGCTTTAAACTCTGATGTTTCCATTTGAGTTATTTGCCAAATATTAAGTTGTGTTTACATGGGATGAGAAAGTGAGAAAATAAGAAGAAAGAAACTGTTCAGAGGCTTAAAAGCAAAGCAGGGTTTTTGGCAGTCTCATAATGCTGGGGAGTGAAAAAGTTAGAGTTTGGAAACCACTGAGGATGAGGGGCTCTGTTAAGCATCCTAGACTTTTAGCTGACACTCCCTAAGAACTAAACTCTAGGATAAAAGGAAAAATAGAAAGATATGATTAACAAATCCTGAAACTCAGCATTAATAGGAACAAAAAGAAAAACGTGATCTGCCCATGTTTTGTCTGCCTTCTCGAAGAACATTAAATCTAGTCTGGAGGAAGGTAACAGTATCTCGAATTTTTTCTTAAATAATTTTCAGAACTTCATAAATAAAAAATTAGCAGGCATGCTAGGAAATAAAATCAAATGAGGAAAAATCAAGGGAATAAATAGGTAATGGAAATATACCCTTAGGTGATCCAGATAGATGAATTATCAGATATGGTCTATAAACCCAGTCTTATATAAAAAGGACAATAAATCAAAAATTGAACTCGTTCCAGGCATATGAGGTTAGTTTAACATTTGAAAATCCCCAAATTCAGAAAAAAAGTTTTGCTAAAATTCCACACCAATTCCTAATTTTAAAAACTCTGAGGAAACTAGAAATAGAGGAGAATTTCTTAATACAATGAAGAGAATCTCTAAAATCATTTACATTGCAGCAATCATCATCCTTAATGGTGAAATACTACATCTTTACTCATGAGATTAGAAATCTCACAGAAATCTGAATGGATTTCAATATTCTACTGGATGATCCCAAAAACAAGTAAAATAAGAGAAAGGAAACAAAAAATAGAACTAGAAAGGAAGAAATAAAACTGATATTAATAGATAATGTAATTATGTTCATAGAAATTCCAAAAGATTGTACAGAAAAACTATTAGAATTAAATTGAAAATTTGAAAGTTTGCTGGATACTAATATACAAAAAGCAATTGTATTTGTATATGTAAGCAAGACTAATTATACACTGAAATTTTTTAAAACTAATAAAGCATAGAAAATTTCAATATCTAAACCTAGCCTGATAAAAATGTTCAAGACACACAAGAATGCTACGTATTACTAAGAGTTATTAAAGAAAGCCTAAATAATTACCCTATTCTTAAACTGAAACACTCA
Source organism: Perodicticus potto (assembly GCA_963574655.1). Classification (NCBI taxonomy): domain Eukaryota; kingdom Metazoa; phylum Chordata; class Mammalia; order Primates; family Lorisidae; genus Perodicticus; species Perodicticus potto. The sequence continues at coordinate 17,168 of CAUYRH010100302.1, read as the reverse complement.
ATACTGATCTTCCCAAACTGATCTCTAGATTCAAGGTAATTCTAATTAGAAGACTGGCAAGTTTTGTTTTGTTAACATACAAGTTGACTTTAAAATTTATGTGGAAATATAGAGGGCCATTAGAAGCCAAAAAAGTCTCAAGAACACCAGATATCGTGCCTTATTATAAAATGAAAGGAATTAAGGTCCTATGGTATTGGTGCAAGAAGAGAAAATCAACCAATAAAACAGTATAGAGATCCCAGAAACAGACTCAAACATACAGGGTCGGACAGTTATGTTCACAAACTCATCCTAGAGAAAGTGCTGCACACCTCACTGCTGACTATCACCATGGTCACTTTCAAAGTACTTCCCTCAGAAAGCTAAGCACTGATGCCAGTGCCTAGTTCATCCTTCAAAGCAATTTTAGAGCCCTTTTTCTGGAATAGCCATCAAAGCTATTGTCATTGTATAAAGGTCTGATGATTAAGTTCACAAACTCACCCTAGAAAAAGTGTTACATACCTCATTGCTGAATATCACTACACTCACCAGATGGCCAAGGGCAGTACTTCAAAGGTGACCTTAGTGATATTTAATAATGAGGTAATGTAGTGCTTTTTCTAGGATAAGTTCTCAAACTTAATTGTCCAACCTTGTATTTGGCTAGCTAATTCATGATAAAGTTACTACTGGAACCTAGTATTTTCAATAAATGCTACTGGGTCCATCAGGTTTTTCTGTTCTTACATAGCCAGGCTATGTAATCTACTTCAGTGGCTCACTTAAGGTCTCAAAAATCTACTACTATAAGTTTTAGCTCATTCTGCTGGGCTCAACACTTCTGCAATGCCCCCTGCCTCTTGAGCGCCCCACCATGGCCCAAACATGTCCAAACCTGAGCTCATCTTCATTACCCTTTGCAAACTTATTTCTATTCCCTATCTCTGAAATGATTCAGAGTGAAATATCAAACTAAAAATTCAAAAAATGTGTTTTTTTACCCTTCAACAATTATTTTCTCTTTGAGGACAAGTACATTCTATCTGTAAGAGAGGTCAGAATTTGTGAATTCTGTCGAAAATTAGAGTAAGAAGTCAATCTGGGATTATTCTTGGGGACCTTGGTAGGCTTCTGGACTAGCCAAAGGAAATCTTCCTCAGTTTTAGGATAGAGAGAGAAATGAAGAAGAAAAACACATAAATGTATTTATTAACACCAAACTGCACACTTAAAAATGGCAAAGATGATACATTTATATGTACATTTTACCTCAATAGAATAATACAGACAGTCCCAGATTATGAACAAAATAGGTTCTATAGGTTTGTTCTTAAATTGAATTTGTATGTAAGTTGGAACAGGAACCTGTAATAGCTGCGTTTTATAAGTGCAAGTCGTACATCAGTTGGATGTTTATAACTCGGGGACTTACTATAACAGCCCTCATTTGTAAGTGTGAGTTGTATGTAAGTCAGATGTTTGTAACTCAGGAACTGCCTATACATTAAAAAAGTAAAAACCAACTCTGAAGTAGCACTACCCTATTTCCTTGATTCTGAGAAGTAGCTCTTCCCACCGTAAGGATTCTGAAACACATGAATGGAACTTTAAAAACAAAATTTTAAAAACTTTGCCCATTTCCAAATAAAGGAATAAGTTGTGTTATTGTTTATATTAGGAGGAAATGAATTTTGTATTTGATAATTAATTCTTATTTCGAATGTCTTCCAAAAGAATGTACCATGATAGTACATAGAGAAGAAAAGTTATCATATCCACAGAAGACCAGACCATTGCTCTCCAGCAATGCCATTGCCAAAAAGTATAGAGTGAAATGTGGAACTTCAAAACTAGCAGAGCCAGCTGTGGCCGATTCATAGACCAAACACGACCGTGATTTAGATACTGAACATATCTCTCTGTTAAAATTTCTGGTTGGCTTTCAAGAGTCACTCTTTGACTTTCTAGGTATATATAAAATTCAATTAGAAACAGTAAAAGTATACCTTTAACCAAGTAAGAAATGCAGATGGCCTCAAAATTTCACTATTAATCTAGAAATAAAGATTGTGAGTACATGTCATGAAAAGCAATGTGGTACCATCACACTACTATTCATGACTGTGAAAGGGCAGTCTATGTTCCAAGTATGAAGACAGCTCCGTGTGTACATAAGACAGAAGAGAAGAGCAAAGAAGTAAATCGTCAAGTGTACAATACTGTAAAAAAAATACAAATACTTTATGCAAATTTATTCCAGTCTCCACATCCCTTCTCTACCAGATCAACAATGGCAAAGCTTTTCTGTAGTAAGGCCTTGACCATTAAAGTACCATAGTCTGAATTCTAACAGATGCAGGTCTTTACCAATAGAACTATCTCTTTTGCCATCCAATGGGAAGAATCCTTGGCATATCTTCAAGCAAAGCTAAGGAAATAGAGATGTGAGGACATGCCATCAGGAGACTGCTTACCTTTTCCTGGCATTTGACCTTTATCTCAGGACTGTCTCACATCAGCAGAGTGATTTTTAGGAAGCAGAGTAAATACCAGTTTAAGCATCATTTGGCCTTGGCAAAATTTACGTGTGCCACACTTTATTCTCTCAAAGGTAACATGCCTCCTTGTCTACTTGATGGAGGCCATGGTAAAGTCCTAATTCAAGAATATATGAGAGTGGCCAGGCATGGTTACTCACGCCTGTAATTCTATCACTCTGGGTGGCTGAGGCGGGAGGATCACTGGAGCTCCCGAGTTGGAGACCAGCCTGAACAAGAATGAGACCCCATAGCTACTAAAAATAGAAAAACTAGTGGGGCATCATGATGGGCATCTGTAGTCCCAGCTACTTGAGAGGTTAAGACAGAAGAATTGCTTGAACCCAGGAGTTTAGGTTACTGTGAGCTGGGCTGAAACCACAGCACTCTACTCTAGCCTAGAGCAAGAAAGTGAGACTGTCTCAAAAAAAAGAGGTCTTTTCCAAACTAGGAGTACTAAATGCATGTAAATTTTCATCAGCCTTATCATAAGGACACTAATTTATAATACCAGATGTTAACACCAAACTCATCCTAAAACAGAAACACCAGGCTTGGTGCCTATAGCTCAGTGAGCAGGGCTCCGGCCACGTTTACTGGGGGCTGGCAGGTTCGAACCTGGCCAGAGCTTGCTAAACAACAATGACAACTACAACCAAAAAATAGCTGGGCCTTGTGGCTGGCACCTGTAGTCCCAGCTACTTGGGAGGCTGAGCCAAGAGAACTGCTGAAGCCCAAGAATTTGAGTTTGCTATGAGCTGTGATACCACGCAGTCTACCGAGGGCAAAATAGTGAGACTCTGTCTCAAAACAAAAAAACAACCAGAAACACCACATGATACTATAGAGTAAATTTTAAAAGATTACAATAAAGTGCAAAGGACACCTGTGCTGCTCAGACTTGATGGTGCAGACTACTGGGTTGCTCATGCCACTAACGGTTGCATCAGAACTTTTTATGGCTTAGATTGCATCTGAGGGCTTATTCTCAAGTTTGGAGTAAAGTAGCAAGTGTTTCCTTGTTCCCACTTTTTTTTTTTTTTTAACTTACCTGGTGCAACAATTTCTCTAACCAGTCAAAGGAAGATGTATCTGCAGAACTCACAGCCAAGGCCCATCTTCCAAGAATCTTCCCTAACCCTCCCTGGGTTAGGCTTCCCAACTGCCTTTTATATCAGAAAGCCCCACATACCCCAAGCTGAGTGTATGAGTCAGCACTTAAAAACCTCCAAGGAGGCCAACTATTTTGCAATACAAACACTTGTTAAATTACATTAATCTATCAAATACTACAAATTTCACTTAAACACAGATTGGACAAATAGTTTCTTCACAAGCCTGGAGAACTGTTTTTGGCCAAGACTCCCAAGACTGTACAGATGGGGAGATCAGACTTTCCCTCCTCCCCCAGAAGGGGTCCTGCAGCTAAATCTAGAAGGCTTTGGAAGAACATTCAGAGGCAACAGGAGGCCTGGGCTCCAGGCCCACAGATAAGAAAAGAAAATCTCCTCCTGGCCAACCTGGAACCCTTCAAAAGCACGAAACTCTCCCAATTCTACCAGATTTCCCCTTGCCTAAACATATGCAGTCAGTTGCCAAACGCTTCCACTCTCGAAGGCAAAGAAACTGCAGCTCCCTGCTTTGACAGAGAGTCATCAAAGGTTGAAAATGGTGGGGATTCTGTTTTTCAGACTCACTGCTGGCCTCAAGGAAGTATGACACCACCAGCCCAAGCACAAGGCAGCTGTTCTTTTTTGGCTGGGGTTCAGTATAAACCTTATAAATGGTCTGCTAACTTTCTCTCTTTTAAAAAAAATATATAATTTTTTAAAATTCCATAGTCACTCAACCTCAAGCTTGGTGTTTTTACTATAAAGTTTTTCCTACAGGACAGAGAAAACCATGTATTCCCAATAAATTTTTGAGCTAATAAGGAATCAGTAGGTTATTCCCACTAGGGAAATATAATGGACTAAAAAATTAGGCAGATTGAGAACCAATGGGCAAAGCAGTTCCTAAGAGTCACTGAATATCAATTCTCTCTGAAGTGTCAAATATGAAAACCTGGCAATGAATAATTTACTTTTCAAAACAGGCCCTCTTTTGTAAAGTCATTGAAAACATTTTTATTAAGGAGTGAATTCCAAATATCATAAAATGTCCCTTTCTTTCCAATATTTGGTCTATGATAAAGATACCACAATGGTTATACTTTACTCATAATTTAACTGTCCCAGGTAAGAATTCACCTACAGCCATCAGTGCCTCATACCACAATGTGTTCCTAGAGCCTGGCCTCTATCATTCCTTTTTTTGTGTTTCTCCCATTACAGATTTAAATATGCATTAAGTGCTGGATGCCAGTAGTGCTTTCAGAACAAAAATAAACCTGTGATAGGGCAAATCCATATTCCTTAAGATTTCAGTGTGTATATTTGTGACAGTCCCACACACAGAGCAGTAAGTTCAGGAGAAACCAAAGTCATTCCCAAACCTTGCAAAATTCTTAGGAGGCCAATAGACTTCCAAAACTAAAAGTGAGAATCTGGACTTGGTTAATAAAACCAAAGCTGGCAAATCCCTTTACGAATCTGTCAGTGTGGGGTTCCCTCCAACCATAAGTTCTCTTCCTTTAATTTCTATCTACCATGTAATTGCCAGCCTATCATATCGCCTGCTAAGTTTCTACCCTAAACACCCTGAGAACTATGCAGCTATGCTAACCTGCTGGGCATCATATGTGTGATTCTCGTCAAACTACTAACCTGACCCCTGGATACCAAGCAAAATTCAAGGTCACTGGCCTCGTTACTGTGTACTATAGAATCCTTCCATGGAAGTTTTTCTTTATTGCTAGGCAGCGCCACAAACATACTTCATTGTAGCTCTTTCATAAAACAGTCTGGATTCACTTAAGGAAGTAAGAATAATATAGACATATGAGGAAAAAGTCTATTGTTCCCTTGTATCCAAATGATAAAAATAAAAAAATCACACATATACTCATAGTCAAAGATACATATACACCCTTGTATTCACCTGAATTAGTGTCACTTGTAAGCATCATTGTATAATTTTAATGTGTGAAATTATTTTAGCTGCCCTCATTCATCATTCAAAGTGGGGACTAAACGATAGGGAGACATTTCATCCCCAATAAATTGTACAGCTGTTTGATCCCAAAGGAGACTACATAAATACCATTCACCAGCTTATGCAGGAAAAGATAACTATACGGAAAATCAACTTAATAGCAAAAAAATCTCACCAGCTGGACTCTACCATTTAGAACACTCCTTTCATCATGTTCATGTGCTGCCCCTGAACTCCAAACCATCTTGCACAGACATAGTTGGGGATATGTGATGACAGAGGGTGGGGAATGGGGACCAGTCCCACCTTTGGGGCTTTCTGAGCCTTCATACCTGTGCTGGTGCTCCTGTAAGACTTGGTAAATGCTGATAAGAAAAGTTTGGTTTTTAAAACTCCCCACAACACAGTCCTTGTAGATGCGGAATTCTGCAGCCGTCACCGCCTCACCCTCAGGAATCTGGGATAAGTTGAACTTGAACTCTTTGTGGTGTCGCTGGCGGGGGGAGAACTCCTTGTCGTACTCCACTATAAGAGTAAACAAGAGAGAGTGACAGCTATCGTTACTTGACTAAGTGCCACAGGCTCCCCTCATCAGTTTCCCCGTTCTGCTTCATAAGTGGATTAGTGGTTACCAGCGGCTTATTATCGGGGTTGGGGGAGTGGACAGACACTGGCTAGGCTTTCAGGCTGAAAATCCTTCACACTACACAAGGATTCAATAAAATTCTCAGATTTTGTTTAAATACTTTAGTTTAAATTAGTTGAACTAATTGGATGACAGCAAGTTATCTAAATTCTTGGCCTCAGGTTTTCTCAACTGCAAAAATGGGAAGAATATGACTTCACAGGTAAAGGTGTGAGGATTAATGAAATAAATAAGTGCCCGTGTGCCCGTCCTGGCCCCATCATCCCGGCCTGGCCCTCTTTCCTCCTTGCCATGTTCCCTTCCCCCACTCAGGTCGGTTCGTGTGTCACCATCACGAATGACATAACCAAGGGTAGCTCTGAGGTGAACTCTGGTGGGAGTGACAGGAGGGTGGGGAGGAGAGCGGGCAGTGAATTTTGCCTGGACCTGACAGTCAAAGGGTCCTCAAATTTTGTCTGCTCTGAGTTCAGTGGAAATTTTTGTTAAGGGGCTTAGTGTAAAACTTCATAGAAAATGGTGCACTAGCTAAAGGCCATGCCTTCCCGCTACTGGGGGAACTTGCGGCCTGGGACCCCATTCTGTCCTGGGAAGCTACCAGGGTCTCCATTTAATCTGCTTGTAGATCCCATGTAGAGAATGATGAGATGGAAGGAAGTCACCAACAGAGCCATCAACTGTTTTCTAATGGTTTACATTGAAAAAACATGGGGGAAAAGGATTGAGTCTAAAAGGTGTTTTAACATGGAATCAACTAACTCTCCACCATGGATAAATGGATAAAGAACTTGTAGTATAGACATATAACAGATCAGTGTTCAGTCTTAAAAAAGAGGAAGATTTTGCCATTTGCAAAAACATGGATGAAACTGGAGGACATTATGTTAAATGAAATAAGCCAGGCACAGAAAGATAAATACCACAGGATCTAACTCATCTGAAGAACCAAAAATGGTTTTACTCCCAGAATCAGAAAATAGAATGGTGATTGCCAGGAGCAGGGGGTGGGGGTGGTATTGGGGCAATGTTGCTCAAAGGATCCGGAGGTTCAGCTATGCATAAAGAATGTATGCTGGAGATCTAACATACAGCCTGGTGATGACAGTAATACTGTATTATATGCTTAAAATTTCTAATAGAGTAGCTCTTAAATGTTCTTATCACGAAAATTTAAAGGTATCTATGTGAGGTGATGGTTACATTAATTAGCTTAAGAGTGAGTTTATTTTGTAATGTATAACAGGGTGCATTGAACTCCTTAAATACATGCAATTTTAAATTGTCAATTATACCTCAATAAGCCTACAAAAAAGTTTTTAACAAAGGTTTTTCCTGCATGAAGACAAATTATGGGAAATTGCAATTATGGATCACCATTTTTCAGAGTTAGCTCTCAGACATCTATGTGAAGTCCTGTATGAGAAGAATGATATTAGACCTCAGATGCTTAACTCATAATCATTATGCAAGAAAAAAAAAGAGCTCTTTGGTTGCCACCATAAATCCGTGATCTTTTCCCCAGAGTTAAGAAATGCTTCTGCCCTGCCATTCCTGTTAGTTTTTCTTAACGGCAACCGCAGTGAAATCTCATGAGCAAATTAATCCTTATGGCAGACTTTTCCCAGTGCTTGTGGGCAAAAAAAAAATATCAAATTGTTTGCCATCTTGAACTTCCCACTTTCTCCTACATGTGCTGTTTTTTATAATCCCCAGAGAAAAGCTTTGGAGATGTAGCTTCTTAAAAAAGAAAGAAAAGAAAAGAAAAAGCTAATAACTCTCTGGAGGAACCTAAGTTCTCAATGGCATTTGCAGAATCTAAGGGAAGTTAAGCCATATGTAAGCACAGAGTTTTAAATTAAGAATTTTCGTGTAATTAGGCAACAAATCTTTTAGATTCAAGTTATCTCTCTCTCTTTCTTTTTTTTATTTTAGGGGTTAAAAAAGTACACACTTTAGCTTCAGTAAGAGCTTGAATATAAGCAAAAAGAGGTCCAACCAGAAAGTAAAGCAGGGTTGAGTCCCAGAAAGAAAGCAGGTTTTCTAATTAGTGGCTGAGCATGAAAAGCAATATTGTTGGGGAGTTCACCCAAGGACACATACACACGATGGTGTATCACTTTTCTCTAAAACTGATCTGCCTTTTAAGTTTGATATGTTATCAATGCTAGTTAAAAAGTGAATCAAATCTGATTTTCCAAAGAGACTTTCTAAAAAATAGCTGCATGGCTTTTCTCTAGGGCCCTTTGGATGTTAAGTTATAACATTGCCACATGAAAATACAAAATTTTAAAGACTCACTTGAGAGCATTTGTAAGAATTCTTCAAAGAGGTTTTGTAATTAATTATCTTGCTGTAAATAACAATTAGAAAAAAATAGGGATGTGAAATAAGATGCAAGACACTACTAACTTAGAGATATTTTAGTTATAAGGAGAAGGGAAAGGGACAGAAATTTCAATAAATGGAAATGCAGTGGTCAAACTTTGGAGAGTTGTAGTGTGGCCTCCCACCAGCAAACCAGACCTCCCTATATTTATGCCCTAGGGTGGTCCACCCCCCAGGGTTGCTCTGGGCTGGCTCTGCATCCTGTTTTAGAAAAACAGACTTTAGCAACAGTGGTGCTAAGTGACTTCCAAGGCTAGGTCATAAGCTTTGAACTTTCTTCCACCTGTTTCTTAGGACATTTGTCTGGGGAAAGACAGCTGCCAGGTAGTAAGTCTGACCACACTGAAACCTCCATCATGTGAGGAAGCCCAAGCTAGCTGTGTAAAAAAGCTACATGGAGGGGTATATGGGAGAGAGAGAGAGAGAGAGAGAGTATACACTAGACAGAGAGATAAAGATAGAGACGACTGTCCAGCTGATCTCCAGTCACCTCAGCTGAGGCATCAGACAAGTTATGAAGATGTCACTTTGAATGTCTAGCCCACTGGAGCCTTTGGATAACTCCATCCTTGAGCACCATTTGACTGCAACTGCATGAGAGCCCTCCAATAAGAACCATCTGGTTGAACCTGGTCATTTCATAAGAGTATGAGAGGTGATAACGCATTACTGATTGTTTAAAACCACTATGTGCTGAGTGATTTGTTATGCAGTAATAGGCAACTAACACAAGAAGGGAAGAGAGGAAAAGAGAGGAATAGAGAGGGAGAAGAAGAGAGAAGGGAAGTTAGACTGTGCTAGAACAGGGAGAAATTGCATGGAATTTGTAAGAATAAGGATTGTGCAATGAGAGGCAATATGTGTGACTCAGGAAGAATCTTGGCAGATGCTCACAGATTCAAAGATGTGAAGGGATAAAGAACCTAAAAATGAGAAAATGAAAAGCACAGTTCAAAGCATTGATTTTAATACAATGTAAAATGGAACCCTTTGTCTTTTATTTGCATTTTTTCATTTCTCCTCTAGCAAGTCAAACTTGTCTTAAAGTACTCTGAACTTTCTTAGAAGAGATTCATGGTCTTCTTAGTTCTATCTATGAGTCTCTGATTGCTACCCCCATTGTTGCAAGCTTCACGTCCATCCCATACTCTACAGTTGATGCTGGACTACTTTCCTCATGCTCCCCAAGATACCTGAGCCAAAGTTTGGCTTGGAGTCCTTCCATCTCTATCACTTTTTTGCCTACAGTTGAATTTGTACAGTGCATTTGCTAATGTCTTACAGGGATTCAAGAAATAAATACAATTAGGTTACTGCCTACATGTACTTTTGAATACCACAAAGGTAAAATGGTAATTTTTCAATGAGCTTATCAACTCAAGCCATATGATTCTGAATTCATTAATGTCAGATAGTTCAAAAAATATGAATGGGAAAAAAAGGAGAGGGCTGAGTCCTTAATTCAGTACTTACTTTGTACACCCTAGCATCTGGCTTATCAATGGTGCTACATGTGATACATAATTAAGTTGCAGCTAAGAGTGTTGAGGACATTATCTATCAATCTGTCACAGTGCTTTTGAATTCTAGCTCCCTTCTTTCTTACTTATGTGATGCTAACAAAGATATTAGTCAAAGTTTCAGGACCAGTTAAATAGGAATAATAACATTTCTGAAGATTAGGTGGCATAATCTGTGCACAATAGCCAATGGCATGGTATTGACTATTCAATAAAAGTTAGTTATGATCATCACTGTCTGTTATTTGAGAATCTAGCTCCTATGAACTTAGAATATGTCTTTGCTGAGTAATTCAAATTTACTCATGAGTCTACAGGTAGGGCTGATGAATTCTTCCTCCTAATTGGCCTTTTCAATTAGAATGATGCATTCTGTGGAAAGGCCAGTAAGTGAAATCTTACTGAGGATCAGCCTTGAGGGGGAACTATTTAATATAGTACAGTGTTATCTGAGGCAATAATTCCTAGAATTTGTTTTTTTTAATTTCAAGGACTAGTTAAAACATTTTTTTAAAATAGTAATGACCTTATACAAGGTCACCTATTTTTGCTGTATGCCATTTTTCAATAAAACAAACAACGACCTGTGTTCTTTATGATTGCATTTCTTAAAGTCTTTTTAATACCAAATAAAATAGGGAGGGAATAACTGAAATCAGTTAATTTGAATCATTCCTCAAATTGACAAAATTAACTCCATGAAACTTACTTTATTCTCTCTTTTGCCTTAGATTATACCAGTTAAAATTCAAGACCTTTGGCCAACACGTTGGAGCAAAAGCCCTAAAGAATGAAAGTAACCGGGTGGCACCTGTGGCTCAAAGGAGTGGGGCGCTGGCCCCATATGCTGGAGGTGGTGGGTTCAAACCCAGCCCCAGCCAAAAACCACACACACAAAAAAGAATGAAAGTAACCAATTTAAATTCTAAAATGTAAATTATGTAATATTACACATACAAAAGGATATATGTGATTTATGGGGGTAATGAAGAAAAAGAAGAAAGAACCAAGGAACCCAGCAGCTGGCTTACAAACATGACCAATACTGTTCTATCCCTTCCGGATCCCTTCTTCCTGCCTCTGCTCAACAGGTAGCCTGTATCATGAATAATGTCTTTATTATTCCCCTGCCTTTTAAAAACTAAGAGTTCCACTATATATGAAGCACTAAATCAGTGTTTAGTCTTTCCTTTTACCCCTTAAAGAGATTCCTGTTAGAGACATAATATAAATTGCACAAGCACATGTGAAAAATATAGGGATGGCTATAGGTAAGAGTGAAGGCAGCCTATGCGGATGGCCATGATGCCTACCCACCAGTGCACGAGCTCGTGTTCTGTGGGATGGCACAGCTGTGCAGGCACTGAGTGACCAGTACCGCCTTTCCTTCTTCAGCCCTACCTGGTATAAATCTGTTCAAAATATCAACATTTTCAAATAAGCATTGGTGAGGAAGTGGAGAAACTGGAAGCCTGTGCTTGTTGTTGGGAATGCAAAATGGTGCAACACCAGGTAAAATGGCATGGCACTGCTTCAAAAACTTACACACAGAATTACCCCATAAGTCCTGTCAATTGGCTGGGCACAGTGGCTCATGCCTGTAATCCCAGCACTCTGGGAGGTTGAGGCAGGTAGATTGCTTGAGCTCAGGAGTTCAAGATCAGCCTGAGCAAGAACAAGACCCCATCTTTATTAAAAACAGAAAAAATAGCCAGGCTAGCTGTGGCAGGTGCCTGTAGTTCCAGCTCCTCCTACTGAGGCAGGAGGATTGCTCAAGCCGAAGAGTTTGAGGTTGCTATGAGCTATGACACCATGGCACTCAGCACTCTACCCAGGGTGACAGAGTGAGACTCCATCTAAAAAAGAAAAAGACCCAAGGATTATATATGCTAAAGAAATTGAAGCAGGGCCGTAAATAGATATTTGCACACTCATGTTCACAGAAGCAATATTTACAATAGCCAAAAGCTGGAAGCCACCCAAATGTCCATTGACAGATAAATGGATAAACAGAATGTGGCATGTAGATACTTACAATAGAGTATTTTATTCAGCCTTAAAAAGGAAGGAAATTCTGACACAAGGCACAACATGGATGAACCTTGAGGACATTATGCTAGTGAAAAATATTCTATGTTTCCACTAATATGAAGTTCCTAGAGGAGTCAAATTCACAGAAAGCAGAATGGTGGTTTCCAGGGACTGAGGGAAGGAGAATGGGAAGTCAGTATTTAATGAGTACAGAGTTTCAGTTTTGCAAGATAAAAACATTCTGGAGATGGATGGGTGGTGATGGTTGCACAAGAATATGAATATACTTAATGCCACAGAAATGTATACTTAAAAATTGTTAATGTGATATATTTTATATTATGCACATTTTACCATAATTAAAAAAATTAAAAATGGACATTTTTCTTACACAATTACAATACAGGATCATATCTAAATTAAAACAACTCTTTGCTATCCTCTAATGCCCAACTAATAGTTGAATTTCCTCAAATATCTCAAAAATTGTCTTTCTACATTTGGTTTGTTAAAATCAGGACCCAAATAGAATTCTCTTGGTTGTCTCCTAAGTCCTCTATCAAACCAGGACTAGAAATAACTCCATGAACCTGATAATGAGTCCATATTTTTAAAAACCTACAGTTAATAGCATTCTTAATGGTGATACACTGGACCCACGGCCTTTAAAATGAAGAAGGGGGTAAAGCCTCTTACTCTCAGTCTTGTGTTGGAGTCCAGTTTAGTACTGCTAAGATTAAATAGGAAAAAAAGAGACACACAATAAAGCACCGGACCTAATAAGAAAATTTAGCAGTAAGAGGAACCTTACCTAACAAATGCAATCAGTATAATCTAATTCTTTGTAACCTCAATGAATCCCAAACAATAAAAAAAAAAAAGAAAAGAAAATTTAGCAGACTGACCTTAAGTGTCACTTTACTTGTTTGCTTCTCATCTCTTAAAATGTTGTATGGTTTCAAGTTACACAGCAGTCCCCCCTTAAACGAGGGTGGCACATCCCAAGACTCCCAGTGGAAGCTTGAAATTGTAGATAGTACCAAACCCTATGTATGCTTTCTATATACACATGCCTTGATAAAGTTTAATATAAATTAAGCACAGTAAGATTAACAATTATAACAATATACTGTAACAAAAATTTTGTGGTGTGTCTCTGTCTCTCCCTCTCTCTCAAAATATCTAATCGTTGTGTACTCAGTCATTGTCAGACTATGGTCAACTGCAGGTAATAGAAACTGTAGAAGCCAAAACTCATGGTTGGGGGCATGGGCTACTGCATTGCCTCTTAGAATAGATTGGGGAATGTTTCCTTTCCTACTTTTCAAGAAATGATGTATCACTTCTTAAAAGTTTGGCAGACTTATTTGTAGAATTATTTCATTGTGGTATTTTCTCTCAACATTATTAATTACTAATTCATTTTCTTTTAAACATAAAAATATTTAGGAACATACACCAAAATTGATCACATTTTGGGTCACAAGTCTAACCTCAGCAAATTTAAAAGCATAGAAATTATTCCTTGCATCTTCTCAGACCATCATGGAATAAAAGTTGAACTCAGTAACAACAGGAATCTGCATACTCATACAAAAACATAGAAACTAAATAACCTCATGCTGAATAACAGTTGGGTCATAGATGAGATTAAGGAGGAAATTATCAAGTTTTTGGAACAAAATGACAATGAACACACGAATTATTAGAACCTCTGGGATACCACAAAGGCAGTCCTAAGAGGGAAATTTCTAGCACTGCAAGCCTTCCTCAAAAGAACAGAAAGAGAGGAAGTCAACAACTTCATAGGACATCTCAAGCAATGGGAAAAGGAAGAACATTCCAATCCTAAATCCAGCAGAAGAAAAGAAATAACCAAAATTAGAACAGAATTAAATGAAATTGAAAACCAAAGAATTATACAACAGATCAATAAATCAAAAAGTTGGTTTTTTTGAAAAGGTCAATTAAATAGACAAACTTTTGGCTAACCTAACTAGGAATAAAAGAGTAAAATCTCTAATTTCATCAATCAGAAATGGTAAAGACGAAATAACAAGAGACCCCTCAGAAATTCAAAAAATCCTTAATGAATATTACAAGAAACTTTACTCTCAGAAATACGAATATCTGAAGGAAATAGACCAATACTTGGAAGCATGCCACCTTCCTAGACTTAGCCAAAATGAAGTGGAAATGTTGAACAGGTCTATATCAAGTTCTGAAATAGCATCAACTATACAAAATCTCCCTAAAAAGAAAAGCCCGGGACCAGATGGTTTCACATCAGAATTCTACCAAACCTGTAAAGGGGAACTAGTACTTATATTACTCAATCTTTTCCAAAATACAGAAAAAGAAGGAATACTTCCCAACACATTCTATGAAGCAAACATCACCTTGATCCCCAAACCAGGAAAAGACCCAACAAGAAAAGAAAATTGTAAACCAATATCACTAATGAATATTGATACAAAAATATTCAATAATATCCTACCGAACAGAATCCAGCAACACATCAAACAAATTATACACCATGACCAAGTGGGTTTTATCCCAGGGTCTCAAGGCTGGTTCAATATACGTAAATCTATAAATATCATTCAGCACAAAAATAAATTAAAAAACAAAGACCATATGATTCGATTGATGCAGAAAAAGCTTTCAATGATATCCAGCATCCTTTCATGATCAGAACACTTAAGAAAATGGGTATAGAAGGAACATTTCTTAAACTGATAGAGGCCATCTACAGCAAATCCACAGCCAATATCATATTGAATGGAGTTAAACTGAAATCATTTCCACTCAGATCAGGAACCAGGCAAGGTTGCCCATTGTCTCTACTGCTTTTTAATATTGTAATGGAAGTCTTAGACATTGCAATTAGGCAAGAAAAGGTGATCAAGGTTATCCACATACGGTCAGAAGAGATCAAACTTTCACTCTTTGCAGATGATATGATGGTATATCTGGAAAACACCAGGGATTCTACTACAAAACTCTTAGAAGTGATCAAAGAATACAGCAGTGTCTCAGGTTACAAAATCAACACTCATAAATCTTTAGCCTTTATATATACTAACAATAGTCATGCTGAAAAAACAGTCATGGACTCTATTCCATTCACAGTAGTGCCAAAGAAGATGAAATCTTTGGGAGTTTACCTAATGAAGGATGTGAAAGATCTCTATAAAGAGAACTATGAAACTCTAAGAAAAGAAATAGCTGAAAATGTTAACAAATGGAAAAACATACCATGCTCAAGGCTGGGAAGAATCAACATTGTTAAAATGTCCATACTACCCAAAACCATATACAATTTTAACACAATCCCTATTAAAGCTCCACTGTCAAACTTTAAAGATCTTGAAAAAACAATACTTTGTTTTATATGGAATCATAAAAAACCTCGAATACCCAAGACATCAGTCAGAAATAAAAACAAAGCAGGAAAATCACTCTACCAGACCTCAGACTATACTATAAATTGACAGTGATCAAAACAGCATGGTACTGGCACAAAAACAGAGAGGTAGATGTATGGAACAGAATAGAGAACCAAGAAATGAACCCAGCTATTTACCATTATTTTATCTTTGACAAGCCAATTAAAAACATTCAATGGGGAAAAGATTCCCTATTTAACAAATGGTGCTGGGTGAACTGGCTGGTGACCTGTAGAAGACTAAAACTAGACCCACACCTTTCACCATTAACTAAGACAGATTCTCACTAGATTAAAGATTTAAAGTTAAGACATGAAACTATAAAAATACTAGAAGAAAGTGCAGGACTTGAAGAAATTGGCCTGGGCAAATATTTTATGAGGAGGATTCCCCCCCGCCCCGGCAATTGAAGCAATATCAAAAATACACTACTGGGACCTGATCAAACTAGAAAGCTTCTGCACAGCCAAGAACACAATAAGTATAACAAGCAGACAGCCCTCAGAATGGGAGAAGATATTTGCAGGCTGTCTCCCACAAAGGTTTAATAACCAGAATCCACAGAGAACTCAAACATATTAGCAAGAAAAGAACAAGTGATCCCATCTCAGAGTGGGCAAGGGACTTGAAGAGAAACTTCTCTGAAGAAGACAGGCTCACGGCCTACAGACACATGAAAAAATGCTCATCATCCTTAATCATCAGAGAAAGGCAAATCAAAACTATTTTGAGATATCATCTAATTCCAGTAAGATTAGCCCACATAACAAAATCCCAAAACCAGACATGTTGGCGTGGATGTGGAGAAAAGGGAACACTTCTACACTGCTGGTGGGAATGCAAACTAATATGTTCCTTTTGGAAAGATGTTTGGAGAACACTTATGGATCTAAAAATAGACCTGCCATTTGATCTTATAATTCCTCTACTAGGTATATATCCAGAAGACCACAAATCACATTACAACAAAGATATTTGTACTGGAATGTTTATTTCAGCCCAATTCATAATTGCTAAGTCATGGAAGAAGCCTGAGTGCCCATCAACCCATGAATGGATTAATAAATTGTGGTATATGTACTCCATGGAATATTATGCAGCCTTTAAAAAGATGGAGATTTTTACCTCTTTCATATTTATATGGATGGAGCTGGAACATATTCTTCTTAGCAAATTATCTCAAGAATGGAAGAAAATGTATCCAATGTACTCAACCTTACTATGAAACCAAGTTATAGCTTTCATATGAAAAGCTATAACCCAATTATAGCCCAAGAATATGGGGAAAGGGGAGAGGGAGGGGTGGGAAAGGGGGAGGATGAGTGGAGGGAGGGTAATTGGTAGGACCACACTTATGGTGCATCTTACAAGGTTACATGTGAAATTTACTAAATGTAGAATATAAATGTCTTAACACAATAACTAAGAAAATGCTGTGAAGGCTGTCTTAACTAGTTTGATGAAAATATTTCAAATTGTATATAAAACCATTTTACCCCATGATTGCATTAATGTATACAGCTAT